>QGOB01000311.1:0-24309 GCA_003313055.1 Termitomyces sp. MG145 | reverse complement strand
GGGTACAAGTAGCAACGTGAGCAAGGTCAAAAGTGCTCTGGGTAAAGGAGCACAAGTTCAGGGGGTAGGGGGGTTCTTAATGGAAGGGGTAACAGGAACGGGAGGGTACTATTGATTGGGGGGATGGAGGAAAGTTTGGAAGTGGGTAGGGATAGGTATGGAATGGATGGGGGGAGGGATTGGTCAGGAAACTGGGGAATGAGAAGAGATACGGAACAGGAAATAGAAATAGAGAGGAAGAGATATGGAACAGTAGGTAGAGAAATGGAGGAGAGATATGGAACAGAGATACAAGTCATGGAACGGAAATACAAGGTACAGAGACAAGAGATGAGAGACGAGACAAGAGAGAGACAGAGAGAGGCACGAAACTAGATTGAGATAGAGACAGAGACAGAGAATACAGAAATTACGGAGAACTATCAAGACTACCCAACTTGTGTGCTATCCCCTGGTTTATGTACTACCCTTCTGCTAAGTGCCTGGCAGGGTTCCATCCCAGAACCATGGCATCTGATTGTCCTCCGGCTAAGTCCCAGGACCGGCTCCCAGCCCTGGGGTCATGATAGTTGCCAGGGTGTTCTGGCACGGGTTGCAGCGGTCTTGCATTGGGCAGGTCAGTGGTTGTAGTACGTGGTGGTGGTGCCCATTGGTGCCACAGAAGCAGGTGGCCTGGTGACATGCCAATAGTTTGTGGGAGGAATGTTGCGGAATGTTATGTGATGGCTGGGATGCCAGGAGTCTGGGTGTGTCTGATGACAGGGAAGCCTCGGGGTGACGTGTTGGCCGAGATGCCGGGGTTTGGTGATGGCCAGGGGTCTGTCTGGAGATGGCCATGGGTGTTGCCGATGCAGCATTGTGAGGTTGTTGGCAGTCCCAGAGGTGCGCAAGGGGTGCGGGGGAGGTGTGTTCTGGGGCTGGGGCAGCGTATGAGGATCCGGAGATGGCGGGGTTGTGACATTCTGATTCCATGAATATGTGTATAGACTGTCTATAATTGTTAACAGAAAGAAGCTGTAGATTTCAGATGTTAATCTCTTTATGATTACAATTATGCACTGCATAGTTTGTTGAGCCTTAGATGAGAAGCAAGATAATGGCCACTACTGCTTTTATGACATCCTTTCATGCCACATCCAAAGTGACAATGTTGTGCTCCATGGTGCCCAATACAACCAACTATCAAGTTCTGTAATAGGTACAGCATCTACATTTTCAAGAGCAAATGAAAATGCAAAAACAATTGATACTTTGTGTTTTTGCATCCCAGACAGCCAAGCCTTGTCTAGCATGATCTTGTTGAAGTGTTGACAAGTGATCAATTGTTCAAAAAGTGAATTAGTCAACAATTTAGAAATAGCAAAGAGAACAAGGATCTTTTTTAACAAAAGTGCAAAGAAGGAGCATAATTTTTAATTTTGTAATGCCTATATATGTATCAGATTCTTTGCTTTGATAGAGTTGGACACTATCAAAGAATATCAATTTCATGGTGTCTTTGCTCATGATTTCAGCATGTTCAGTAAATTCAATAAAATCTCTTCTACAAATGATGTCAGCATAAACCATGTCACAGTCAGATCAAAAATCCATGAGCAGCTCTGTTATCTTTATATAGTTGTACTTAATGTGGCATAAACCCTTAGCACCCTCTGTTGACCTGCACAAAGTCTGAATTTGGATCAAAGAGGAAGTGTACATGTCTGCTGCTGAGTAACTTTTTTTTGTTTGGCAAGCTGCTCCTAGTTATGACATGGTACACAGCATATGCTACAAGCATCAAGCTCTGCAAAAGGACCTGTGGATGCATGGAAGAAATTGATGCACATATCATCCATGACTGGAACAACACCACAAGCATCAGCAGTGAGTTGCTTGACTTGTAGAAGGACAGCATTTCACTGTCAGGATAGCAATGAAGAATAGCACTGTGGCATTGATTGTAAGTTGCTTGCCTAGCATCTGTAGAAGTAAAGACTTCAAGGGAGAGTCTGGCATCAGGATTACTGATATCAATAGGTCCTTCAGTGGGATTCTAGAGGTGATGTAGAGTGTCCTGGTCCAGCTGGTCATTATCCAGATTGGCTTTTTGAATGAAATTGATATAGTTCTGAGAAATGTGAAGACTCTCAATATGAGCCTGTGGCAGGAGTTCATCCTCATTTTCTGAAGGTTCCACATTCTCATTCAAGGCATCCATGATAGCTTGTGCATTAGCATAGACAGCAGACACCTCTTTCTCATCATGATCCTTATCATCTGAGTCAGTATCATCTAGATTTGGGATCTTCTCCTTTGACATCTGGAATCATGAGCAGGCTGCTTATAAGCAACATGTATATGAAAATCTGGAATAGACCCTTGAATACCATGCTTGGTGAAATGGTCAACTTCCTCTGATCCAAAGTTGGAAGGCATCTATGAGTGATGCTCATCCTGGCTCATAGAAAGCTCCACATACCATCAAAATCAATATACCATTAAAATTGATTTAGATAAATGACAATATGCAGTCCAGTCATATCACAAACCGGCACCATTTTATGCTCTCATTCTGATCCAAAGTGCTGCTTGCAACTAGAAGCCTGGATATTAGCATTGTTAGACTTTGCCTTGTTGTGCAGCCATCGAGGAAATGAAATGCTACCCTTCTGTTGCATCTGGAGACAGTTGCAGTGAATATACAATGTTTTTCTTGATACAAGAACACCACAACAGGTTATACACCAGTAAGGCCTATGATCTGAACCGGACGTGGAAAGCTGGATTGAAAGTGCAGATTGTTGTCTAACCCATCCGACATATGCTTTTATCATGCAATTATCGCGCGAGGATTTCGCACTTGTCACACTATCAATCCATATCACAATGAATGAAATAGATACGGGCTTGATTTTTTTGGTCTAGGCTTGTGCCGAGAACTTCAGCTGGACTTAACAAATCAGAATTGGTCATAGATTTACACAAAATTTCAGGTTTCACCCGATCCCTCCTGATTAGGCCTGATTCCTCCTGAATCCCCCAGGGTTCTCAGTGGGAAGCATCTTCTGATCATCTTTGACAGGCATAACAGGGGCGAACAAGATTATGGAGTAAAGGAAGGACCGCGGGACATCACTTGTTGATAAGTATAGTATATTTTCACATCTTCGTTATGACAAGGACAGCTTACGGCACGGACGTTCACTTCATATCATGCCATGAATCTTTCAACATCAGAGCTAAATTCAAGATCTCACACACTGGTACATACACGATACTTAGATTTCCAATCATTCAAAACATGAGGCGAAAAAGTCCAGTATCAACGGTGTCAAGTCACTGTGAACCTTCTTTGGCCATATCAAGAAATCAAAATACGGATCATCGTGTATCCCATGCGTCTGAAGGATAAAGTTCGTTCTGGGATGTTTCTTTCCCAAACGGTCTGCAAAGACCACGATCTCATCCCTCAAGCACTCCGCATCACCAGCCGTGATGAATACACGCCGCACTACAGTTGACAGCTCCGCAAACCAGTCCTCGGACGCATAATATGGCTCGAGGTAAGAGCGATACTTTTCTGGGACGTCATCAAGGACGATACGTCCCCAATACGTTAGTGCCTTGATCCCAGTACAGTCACTATCATCATTGGTTACCATAGAGCCAGTTCTGCCCGTGAGAGATACCCAAGGGGACATGGTATAGGCACCGCTAAATGGAGCAGTTAGAGTAAGCCGGGGAACGTCCGGGACAGGATGGAGCATATGTGAGAGGAGCTGAAGCACAAGATTCCCTCCAGCAGAGTCGCCCGTAAGTTGGATATTCTGCGGTTTGACACCCATGGAGATAAGGTGCTGAACGGCAAGGACAGCTTGCTTAAGCTGTGTGGGAAACGTTGCGGTTGGTACGAGCGCTAGATAGTACGGATGAGCGCAATCTTCTCACATATACTTGTCCATGGGAACTGACAATATTGAAGCAGCACAAAGCCGGTTTCTTTTCCTTTGGCTTTGAGCTCATTCTGAACAAATCTCCAGAACGATAGAAGGGAAAATGATGCGGGGAGGAGAAAGGCTCCACCTGGCGAATAGTGAATCAAACTCCCATAGAACTAGTTCAAGTTCTTCTTACGCACCATGGAAGCACAAGATGACGCGGTTAGTGCGACGCTCTCCAATCCAAAGAAGTCGCCCGTTTTGGCCTAATTCATCGGTTACGAGAGGAAGCTTCTGACCCTTCATGTAAGTCTTGTACACTCCCAACGTATCGCCTAGTGCCCACTGCAACTGCTTCATGTTGAGTCGCGTTGTAATGAAGTAGGAGAGCCTGCCCCCAACTATCCTCGTCCAGCTTTTGTGCTTGTTGATACGATGGAAGGGTGAGGTTATCAGGGTCCACCCGAGGAATAGAGCTACACAATCTATCATTAGTAAATATCGTGTGAGTTGGTAACACACGCACGCAAGTACAGGATAAGCGAGGCAACAGCAAACACTTTCTCTGGGAAAGGAGGGTTCCCGAAGGATCTATCTTTGACTGAGGACATCCTGGTCGGGAGAAAGAAAGAGTTATAAGATACATTCTGACAATCTGGCTTCTCAGTGTCGATTACGGACTTCCATTGCTCCGCAATTTATTTTCCCACCCTAGCGACTTTTTACACTCACACTGAGTAAATCGATGTTTCAGCGCCACCGCACTTTGGATTCTTGCACCCCGACACAGACTTTAAGTCTTTTACTCAGTCAAGCACAACTTCTTCTTCTCCATTGGATTTTCTTCATAGAATATGTTCCATGCAACATGAGAACATGGATTGAAAGTAGGTGGTATGATAGAAGAAGCAAAGGCAGGCTGTGCATTAGCCAAGTTCTCATCCTCCTCCTCAGAGTCCAGAGTAGTGAGCATTGGGTTGTGCTTGGGCAGAGTCTAAAAAGTTCTAAGTAAGAAATACACTGTATAGAATGTGCAAGACTGACTGCATTAATAAATATTTCTTGTTCAAGAAGAAGCATATCCAGAGCTGCTTTAATATGCTTCAGACATCCATAGTACACATATCAGATCAGATATTGGAATGGACACTAAAACTGAAAATAAGGCCCTGAAACATAATATTTAAACAACAAATACTAGAGCTCAAGGATGATAGCAAGGACGATGATGGTTGAGAACAAGTGGTGCATTCAACCATTCAACTCGTGCGAAGCTGTATGATAAATCAATCTTCAACTTTCACACAGTCACATGTCAGCTAATGATGATTCATTACGAGACATGTCATTGTAAGCAGAATTACTAAGGCCTGACATCAAAGCAGTGAATTCAACACATGAATTGCATATGGGTACATTTGTCAATAGTGGAGATGTTTCTCAGGTTGGAAGATGTTTAGCATGCTGGAAGAGCAATGATACAGCCTCTCTACAAGTGCTTTATGTTTTTACTTTTTGCTAGCTGCACTGTTGTTGAGAACTGTGGGCACGGGCTTTATGGCTAAAAAAGGGCAGATGATGCAAGATGGTATGCTTTGTCAGCAATTTGGATGTTCTGTGGGACTTGTCACACAAGTGGATGGTTGGCCCTGTGCTGTCTGTTGGAGTTGGTGTAACATCACCATGACAAATACTCAAGATGCCAAGCCAGGAACCACTCTTCACACTGTGATGGGCCAAGGCACCATACCCCTTCATACTTAGACAATGGACAAAATAACATATATAATCGGACATGTAGATATGACACCCTCAGTCACTTATACAAGACTGAGGGTGAGCAACTTAAATTACTTTATGCTTACAAGTAACTGACCATATACTGACAGTATCAATACTTATAATAACTCTGTATAGGTACAGTTTACAATAAAGTCACTTATACCTGCAGTATCAATAGTGATAATAACTCTGTATAGATTCCTATACAAGGTCTAAATAAGGAGTTTGAACTCTAAGAGATTATGGGCCATTGTTTGACAACATCTCTCTAGTACTGTGTTGATCAAATGTTTGAGTCTGGACTGTCTAGACCTATCCTCATGCATTGCATCATGTATTCAAACATCTTTGTCCTCCCTGTCCATCAGCATATCTTTGTTTCTTTCTGCCTTTGATGTCTCCCAACTCTGCTTCTCCCACTATCCTCCCCAGCAACTGCTCCAATCCCTCTGTGCCTGAACATGTCATTTGCCACAGATGGGACAGGCAAAAATATAGTCAAGTGGACAGCAACTTCACCCAGTGGACTGAGAAGCCTAAGGATGCTCTGATCCTCAATGACATCTATGCATATGTCTTCCCTCCCATTCTTTCCTGACCCAGTGATGGTTCTAAACCTTGTGCCAATGCCAATTGGATCATGAACAATTGCCTTGCAAGTCATGTTCATACTAGGGCTTTAGGGGAACAAGGGACATTGTCATAGGAGAGAGAGTTGGTAATTGCTGGAGTCAAGACTTCAGAAAAGGAGAACAATGTCATTAACAAATGTTGCTAGGGTTAGCAGGTAATAGGCAAATGGGGGTAGACAAGGGGCGGTAGATGTGGAATGAGCTAGGGCAGTTGGTAACTGAATGTAGTGCATGAATCCATGCATTTGATTGACCCAGTCTTCAAAGACTTCATTGTTGGTATTGTCCAGGGGAGGATTGGTAGGCTGTAACAGTTATTGCAAAAGTCCACTGGAACCATGGAAAGTCCCTTTGACGTGCACAAGTTTGAAGTGGAACGTAAGAATGCCCATGATCCAGTAGTTCATACTAGCAGAGGGCTGTATGTCAGGATTCTGTAGCATACCTTTGATGTAGCACATGTTGACTATGATAGTCAGGTTCCTAATGCCTAGGAGGTACATCCATAGCACTTGCAAGGCCTGATACAAACCATAAAGCTTGAGCTTGGGCTGACTGAAGCAGGCTTCTCATTTGTTAAGGGTGATGGAACCAAAATGGTTATAGCAACCTTGCTTGTGGTTGTTGGGCTGTGCACTGGCAAAGGGAGAAACCAGCCACTATGTAGGAGATGTTGACTGCTAGGATAATGGGATTGTTGGATTCATAGTCAATAGGAACAAGGGGTTTAGCATTGTGCAAGGCCTTAACAAGGTCTTTCTGGGCACTAATCTGATCAGGGCCAAACTTAAAGGGGACTCCAGTGTGGGTGAGCTTTGTTAGGTGGTGAGTGCAATGAACAAAGTTCTTAACAAACATTTGGAGGATACCAACAGTGCCTAGGAAAGTGCAGACTTTGGTTAACAACTGACAAGGGCCCTAGCAGTCCAATAATGGCTTTTGTCAGGGATGCAACCATTAGGAGTACAAATGTGGCTGAGAATCTTGAAGGTAGGCGTGCAAAGGACTAGCTTGTAACTGGAGAAGGTACCACCACAGTACTTCATCTGCTGGAGAACATGGTTCAGGAGCTCAAAGAACTCCCAAAGTGCTAAACAAATGTTGGGATTGTTGGGATGCTTAGCAGGTGTGCCATTAACAATTTTCCAGTCTTTTGGGCCTTTAATGCCTATGTCATCAATGAAACTGAGGGCATTATGGAGGATCTCAGGCTGGAGGATGTAGGTGATGTTGTTGTGGAAGATGGGTACTGCATTGGTCCATCCCATTGGTAGCATTACCAAATGGAGGGTGCCAAATGGTGTCTGGAAAGTTGTTAAGTCATGGGAAGCATGGTCAATAATGCACTTGTTGGCAATGTGGTTGAGAAAAGGGGAACTCCAGAGTGCCAAATGGTGACTTGATTTAATGGCTCTAGACTGTGGACTAAGCGAAGTTTACTGTTTTTCTTCAAGACACAAAACCAGTTGGACAAGTAAGCGGAGTTCAAGGGCTTGCAAATGCTAGCTTGGCTCTTGCTACAGATGATTTCACAGATTTCCTTCTCAAGGCCTGTCAGTATTGGCTGGTTATGCCAAACCCAGGGAACATGAGAGATTGTTGGTATGTCAACTGGAGGGAAGAAGTTGGGTCATAGGCTACCTCTTTTGGAGTCTTCCCAAGCAAAAGTGTTTTGTTGCTTAGTGACAAGGTCCACAAGTACATTAAGCTCATCTTGGGTAGGAAAGCTAGTATTGTGTTCTTTAACAAATGTTGCTTTGTGGTCATTGGTAAAGTGAGAGGTCAGTATAAAGGGAGGGGGATTAGAATCAAGCTTGGATATGTTTGCTAAGGGGTTGCCAAGGATGTGTTGTTTGATTTGAAAGTCTTCACTAACGTGGCTAGCAATAGACTTTGTCTTCATAGCGACTGGCTTATACTTCTTCTTGCCTTGAACTCCTTTGCATTGTGGCTTGGTAGCAGCATAAATGGCTAGGAAGGGGGTGTCAAATAGAGGCTGAGGGGGTATCAAGCATTATGCATGCTTGGCCAAGGATTGAGGGACAGGAAAGACTAGTGGAAATAAAATAAGAATGCAGCAGAATAACAGACTTGGTAAGGTTGCTAGTGGTTGCATATAAATAGGCAAGAGAGAGATTGTTGAAAGATGTTTTTGGGTTTTTTAATATTTCAGAATTGAGTGGGGTATACAATTGCACTTTAATAGAGTGCTTTTAGTAGTCATATTCAAGGATGACTGCTAAGTCTTCCTCAGAGTTGTTAACTGTGGAGATGGTGGTGGCAAAAGCCATGGGGCAGTGCTAGACTTAGGCTGGACCTTCTGCTGCTTGTGCTGCCCATGGGGAAACATAGGGATGGTGCGACAAAGTCTGGTATTGGGGTCCGTTATTGTTATTGTAGTTTCTGTTTTGCTAAGGGTGTCAATGGTACTTTTAGTTAAGACATTGAAAGGGCAACCAAGCAAAATATCATAAGCAGAGGAGCAGAGGACGTGAATCTGAAGATAGAGCATGATGCCGCCAATGGTGTAGGGAACATTATAAGCTAGACCAAGGGACTTGTCCATAGTACCATTAGCACTCTGCATGTTCAAGATAATGCTGGGGTTGTAGGAGAAACTGAGATAGTTAGTGACTTCAGCGGACATGGAGATGATCTGGGAGCTGCTATCCACTATACACTCAATTTCCTCATGGTTATTGACCAGGAGCATGATAGACTGAATTGCCTGAGCTTTCTGGGCAATTGTTGGTGTTACTGGCTCTTTGCTAGGCAGCCATGACTTGATGTATGCTTCAACAGGATCTATCAAGGTTACTTGGGCTCTGGCAGTGTCAGTAAGTGGAGAGTCAGTACTGGGGGTGTTGTTAAGGGCAAAGGATGGCAGAGCATTGTCAAAAATATTGGTAGATTCTTGGAAAGCAGTACTATTAGGAGGCACGGTTCATTTAGGTGTAATGGCATTTCTGAACTGGTTCTGAATGTCATTAGAGAGGGACCAGAGTTTGCTGACAGAGATGGTAAGCTTGGTTTGGAGTACCCAGTCACATACCTGCTTGGACTGTTCAATATTGCAAATGGGAGCCATGCTTTAGTAAGTGGTGTCAGGACATTTGTCTGGGGCACCAAAGTTTTGGTTGGTCAGAGGCTGATAACAAAATGAGATACCAGAATAAGGGTGGACAGGGGGATTGACCATGGGAACATTGTCAATGACAGGAGGCTCAGGTGCTTTAATGGTACCAATAGCAGGGGCTGGAGCAGATCAGTCTTTAGCAGCAGGGGCACTGGAGTTGTTAGTGGCTGCAGGTGGAACTGGTTGGTATCCCTTAGCACGAGGGATTTCTATCCCATTGAAGACTTCAGCTGAGCAGTGTAGAGCAAAGAGTTTCCATTCCAATGCAGCAACATGTTCTTCCTTGGATAGCGTTCCTGGGCTAGCAGTATCTGGCTGCAAGATCTTGTGAATAAATGTCTGGGACATGCCTTGGAGCTGTTCCATGTCAGGGTTAGTGTTAGTGCTGAGGTGGCTGGTAAGAAGCTGGTTGGGGTTTGGCCTGTGCTATTTGTTGATATATTTCATATAGAGCTGTTTGCTGATGTAGTTGGGGATCATAGCATCAGATGATAAGATGACCTTTCCTTTGTGATTCTGACTGATTTTACCTTGGCCAATAAAGCTTTCCAGCTTAATGCAATTGCCACATACCATGGTATGACCAGTATTGCTGCAGAAGTGGCAGCTGTTGCTAGGAGGTCAAGAGGTGCAGGACTGAGAGCTGTTACTGGCAGTCAATGCTGCCATCTTTTCCTGCATGCATGCCAAGGTGTTAATGATAGTGGCTGCGGCAATGTCAAGGGGTTCCTTTTTAACAATAGTAGTTGGTATGAGGGCAGCAGCATTAACAGCAGGGGTTTCAATGCTAGTGGTTGTTAGTTTCTTCAAAGTTGTGGCAGTGCCAGTACCCTTCAGAACCCATTTGGCAGCTTCAAAGACTTGGTCTACCTCATAGGGGTCCTCCAGGTGATGATTGGGAAGGGTGATTTTTAAATGGCAGATGAGTTTGGACCATAATGAGGTCAGTATACCTTGCTGGAATAAATGGTGTTCCATGTTTTGGTAAATCTTGCCTTTAGCCAGAGGCCAATGCACCAGGCACTGGAAATCCCTATAGTAGTCCAAGCAGTGTCCAAGAGTAGTGATTCTGGCAGAGAATGTCTGGTTAACAAGTTGCTTGAGGTCCTGGAGAGTGTAATGGGCAGATTCCTCAGCTCCAGGGTATGAACAAAAGACTGCTATCTTCCACTCAGCATATGTATGATTGCTAAGCTCTTGCAAGCCAAGCCGGGTCTCTGTGATATTATCAGACACATACCAAATGGTGTATTCCTTTTTCTGGTTATTGTTGTTAATGGCACAGTCTGCTAAGAGGTATTTGAGCTTGCAGAAATACTGGGCAAGCTCTCAAGGGCAACTCTCATCCCATTTAGGTGCAGTAGAGTCATTGTAGGGTGGCATGTGGTGGAAAAGACAGGCATCACCCATGACAGTAGTGCTGACAGATGTTGGTATAGATGTGGTGGATTGAACTGGGGAATAGGGATTGGGAGTTAACAGTGGTAACAGTGTGTCAAGGAAGTTGTTGATGTGATGACCTGCAAAGTTTTCTAGGAGTTTGTTAATGTCAAGAAGTTCCCTAGCAGTAGCAAGTTCCTCTTTGAGGTTACAAGATGGAGTTGTTAAAGGAGTGAACAGCAATGCAGGGGGAATATCAGAAAGGATAACAGGGAGCAAAGATTTGGTAACAAGGCATAAGTGGTTTTTAGCCTGGATGTGAGTTTCCAGTAGAATTTTGCTCTAGAACCCCTTGCAGTGAGCTCCAAAATGATGCGCTGACTTGCTGCCTAGCTGCCATGCAGGAAACAACCAACAAGACCAGCTAGATAGGGTAGCTGGCAAGTAGTAGCATTACATGTGTGTGAGAAGAGTCAAGCAAAGTCCCAGAAACCTGTTAATGAGGTGTGAGGTTGGAGCCAGTAAGGGAGCAGGAGCAAACGGTAAGAAGAGCGGTATGACAGTTAGTGCTGCTACTAAATTGCAGCAGTGTAAGATATCTGTGAATAAAGACTCAGAAGGTTGTTTAGGTAGTAAAGGAGAAGTTAACAGGAATATACGAGGTTGCTAGATGCAGGTGCTAGCATTAGCAAGACCAAGACTAGGGCACCCAGATGGTGCTTAATGAAGACAAAGCTAGGGCACTCATATGGCACTTAACAAAAGCAAACAAGAGTTAGACTTAACGATGCCATTAAGCTTAGAGACAATAGAGAAGATGACTGGACTGGGTCAACCCAAATCAGCCAGTAGCAAAGCAAGAGCAAAAAGAGATCTGAAGCGTGGTCTGAAGTGGGGACTAGACTCTGGTACAATTCAATGATGATTAGCTACTGACAGGGCAGAATTGTTAACACTCCTCCCATCACCTGCAAGCTTAATTATTTTGAACCACTGCCAACTATGTTAGCCTAACATGCTACAAGGAACTTGCTTGAAACCTCATCAAGTATAAGCTACTAATGCTCCTTCTTTAGTCTGCCTGATTGGCTGTTTCCTGCATAGCAGCTAGGACTAAAAGTGGCACATCAACATATGATCAATTGTCTTGATGTAGCTGCACATCAATTCTTAGACCCTTCTGAGTGTGTTTTGGACCTACCATCATTTAAATGCCCTCTAGATTACCTGAACAACCTTGCATTGACATTGATCCCACTTTCTCAAGCATTGCTCTTGACCCTTCATAGTCCAATTCATCTATCCAACATTTTTATCCAAGAACAATTTGTCATTGAGCTCTTGAGCTTGGACTTGTCAATCCTGGTCACTCTGTCTACATTGACTATGAGGATGAAGATGGTCATATCACACATATCTATTGCTCCTCAGCTGCAGCTAATTCCAACCTTACAGACCAAGAATTAGATGGAATGTTGACTGATATTCTTGCATGCTTTCCCACCTTTGGACATTGAATGATCAATGGCCATCTTTGACATCTTGGTCATCACATTTCTCAAAGTTGTATTGAAGCTTCTTATTGCCAAGTACATGGAGCTCCTACCAATGTATTTGAAACACATATAATTCAATGGTGGGTGTACAATGTGCCTTCTGTCATTATGATAGTCAACATGGTTAGTTTGGTATATATATAAATCCCTTTGACACATTGTTATTGAATATATTTTTCAAAGGACTCATATGATAGAAAATCATCTTTCATTGCATTCATTGATGGATTTTGTTGTTTCATCACTGCTATTTGTGCAAGCAATAACAATTTGCACAACTACTATACTTGATTTTTTTTGATGCAATCATAATTCATGAAGTTCCCAGTTGTCTTCAAGGAGATCATAGGAAATAAAACCTCCTTGTGGCTCAATATATGGAGGAATTGGAAGAGGTAGAGAGAGGATCAATATATAGGGCAAGTATGAGCCATTATTTGTCCTTTCCTTGATATTTTTTCTATGATTCAACCCAGAGTGTATATAATATTCATATTGAGCACTTATGGTGTGATTTAACATTAGGCCTGGGTGGAAAGTGGACATCCTTCTTTCAGAGTCTTGGACAATATAACAATCTCAATTCTGAATTGGATGCACATATCTGGCTCCTTCACTTCCTTTTTCTCAATGCCATAAATAAAAATGCTCTTAATTGGGCTAATGCCTGGAATGAATATACTATCAGCATCAGAGGTGAATGTGAAAGAAACTCAAAGGACATGTTTGTCTTTGGCATGATTGAATGAGAGGTTCATGATATAGAGATGATGGAGGAAGATGAAATGAATCTAGATAGCTATGGAATTGATTGGGAGGACTATGAAAACTGACATATCATAACCATCACTCAACTAAAAACCCTCTGGTTTTTGATCACAACAATCCTTTTGTAACTAACCAACTATCTCATCTTTCTCATGTCAAGCTTGAGGAAACTGTGACTTCATTTGAAAAAGAGACTTTTATTGTCTTCCAATTATGTGTCAAAAGTCTCCCATGTTATTATGCAACAGATGTAGTTGAAATACCATGACCACATAAGTAATGAGCAAGAGCAGCATGAAACAAAGCTGCAGCATTTTCAGCACCATTGTATAAGATAACTTCTGATTGTTGAATGAGTTGCTCAGATTATATAATATGATGACAAGCAAGTTCAGCAAGTAAAGATTTGGCAATGTGTGCTTCTTCAAATGTCTAGAAATTCATGATTGATAGAAATGGATAAAAATTCATCAAGTTGACCTTCAGTAAAGATTGAGTAGGTAAGAGCTTAAGATCAAATATTTGTGCAAAAGCCTTGAATTCCTCTGAGTTGCCAATCATTGGAGTAGATGCAAAGAATATGCTGGCAAATAATTTGAAGGTAAAGTTCATGCACTCTTCCTGTGATGTAGCACTCTGGATTGCTCCTTGCTGTGTGATGAAAAAGTAAGCTAGTATAAAAGATATTTTAATAAAGAATGAACATATAATGCAGCCAAACAAATAAGAATATATAAGCCTTAATGAAATAGAGGATTCATGGCTGAGGTCAGGAGCACCACCATCTAATGGCCAATACTCAAGCTGTTGAGCAACATCAGGATTGATTTTTTTGATAAAATTGAAATCAAATATATTGCTAAAGCTAAGGATTGTCAGTAGAGATAAGCATGGAGATACAGGGTAGAGCAACAATTGTAGCTATATAAGCTGAAGAGCATATAGTGTTCTATATGCTTTTGGCATGACCCAAACATGCAGCAGTAACACACTGCTAAATCAAATATACCAGGTTTGATAATTAAGATCATCAAGATGCTTCCAACATCCCTTGTCACTGTTCATATGATGAATGGCTGGACAAATGGTACCACTGTTGGTATTGGCATGTGTAATGGGCTTTGTATTTGTAGCCACTCCAAAGAGAATGCTAGGATTGGTGGTTATGATCTACTCTTGATCTATTCACTAAAACCTCCATGGCTTCTCTCCAGACTTCCAGGGAGTCACTATTTCTTGGTACAATGTTCTTCCAGGTATTCCTAACTAGTTTGACACCTCATTTCTTTCAATGCCAGAGTGACCTACTTTTTCCAGTTATGGTGATTTCTCTTCTTGTTTTTGGATAGCAGAACCTATCCATCTCTCATTTTCCTTTTTGAACAGTTTGTGGTCAAATTATCTATAAGTAATTGTGAATCACTCATATTGTGAAGTGATGCTTCTCTTGGGACTTTCTGAACTGTTGCAATCCCAGAAAATATTTGCCCTGTATTATAAGATTCTTCTACCAATATGGGTAGTTTGAGGAATAGGTTCCCTGGTCTTCTAGGCCAAACCACATACCTGTCCTACTATTGCTTCAACATTTCTATTCTCTTGGCAGGATTTATTAATGTACACTATTATTTTTGTTATGTTTCCAGATGCTCCACTATTATAGTCCATGTTGTATGTGTTCTTATGAGTCTTCCCCTTTGTAAAAATGCAAAAACTTTTGCTCAAAGTTTCTTTTTGTGATTACTTTTGGAGTCAAAAAGGGTCATATTATTTTCTTGCTTATTTCTTATTCTTTCTATGAAGTTTTCTTGACTATTGTTGTTTCTCTTGGGTCCTATTTTGGGCTTGATTTATTTAGAATGCTTCTGAACAGGCCCTCACATTTGTTTGAATTTTGCCACCCTTTATTTCATATTTTTTACAGCTTATACAGACACAGTTTCTCCTCTTCTATATTGTAAATCTAAGAGGAATGCTTCTACTAATGAGGTTGGTCATGTTTCCTGCAACAAAAGTAAGACTGTCCATCTGTGAGAGGCCAAGGATAAGAATGACATTGAAGACATAGTATTTGATGTTTAGAAAGCTAAGGTAGACTAGTGGAATTAGCTACAAATTTAGCATCTGACTGAAGGAAGTGCAGAACTGGAAACTGACTGTGAAGACAGACTTGCTCTACCTCTCATATTTACAATCATATCGGTTGTGATAGGATATACAATGCAAAATCTTCCTCACCTGCTATCCTTCTATCCTTTTCCAAATCAATCTAATAAACAATCACACCTCCACCCTCAATCCTATCAGTTGCATTGACAATCTCATTGAGCAACCACCCAGCCTAGAAAACTATCATCTCCAGACTTGTATGAAACTTGATTGCCTTCCTCCTACTCAATCCCACCTCTCTTGTAACTTTTCATTAGACTTCTAACCCTCTTCGACCACCTCAATATCCTTAGACTCACATCTTTATCAGAGACCATAGCATCATTGATTTAGTATATGTGTATGCCCCTCTGAATTTTGATACTATTAGTGCTGATCTTACTTGAGATTAACTCAGACTTAGCTTTAAATTGTCTTGCTTCTAGTTTGGCTTGCATTCTGTAGATTGCAACAGGCAATGTGATTTGCTCTTACTAGAATCTTCCAGTGATGGAAGATTAAGCAAAGAGAACAGAGCAAAGAACCTCACATCTTATCCTTCCTACTTGCTGACATAAGTGACAGGATGACTTTTTCTGTCACATATACTTATTACTCCACAAGTGAGCCCTGCCTTGCTAATTGATGAGAGCACTCAATATTCTGCAATTCCAAGTATCTGTCAAGGACCTCTAGGTCCTTGCAACTCTCTGGATGCTTCCAAATAATGTCCACTTAACCTCAAGTTTGAAGTTATTACCACTTCATCAGTGACCAATGATTTTATCCACAAATCACTTGTGGTCCTCTGGTGCATCAGAGTTATAAGGCTCAAGTGTAGCCCTATTAGGGAATAATGCGTTGTTATTGGTCTGATAAGGCCATAACAATGACATGTGAAAGCCATCACTTGAACATAAACTTAGAGGTGTCCTTCTGCTTGTCATCCACTTTCTTACAATCATAGAGGCCTACAGTATGCACTGCCTGCACATAGCTCTTAGATGCCTACTTAGCTGGCACCTTACAATCCTTGGCATAATGCCTTCAACCTTGCATCATGCTAAACAGGTTTCACCAGGGTTACTGGATGACTTAGGCCAGCTCCTCCCAACACATTACCACCTAGTTTCAATGCTAGTTTTGAGGGCTCTACACTTCAAGAAATTGTATGTCTCTTAAGAAACATCAATTGAAAATATGTTCTGTCATTTTCTAACATGTTTTTCTCAAGTAAAAGTTATTTAATACATTAAGAAATAGTTTGATAAAATAATTTGTTTGTATATAGTGTATCTTGGGAAAATAAAATACTTTTTCTTTGAAATTTTCTCAAGAAATATATTATAAGTACAAATCATGTTTCTCACCTTTAATTCAAGAAAAACATTTCATATCTTTACATATTTCTTTCAAAGCTATTATTATATTTTTTTGGAAAGTAATTGAAGAAAATATTATTGTTTTTCTTTTTTTTCTTGGAAAATTTTTTGTATTCCTGGAAATTCTGAGAAAAAGGTTTTGTGTTCCTTGGAAAAAAGAAATATAACAATATTTCTGAAAGAAACACATAAATTACACTTCTTAAATAAAAGGTGAGAAACATGATTTGCATTTATAATATGTTTCCTAAAGTATTTTATTTTCTCAAGATATACTATATAAAAAACAAATCATTTTATTTAACTGCTTCTTAATTTATTCAATAATTTCTACTTGAGAAAACATATTAGAAATGATATAACATGTTTCTAATTGATGTTCTTTGATTATTCATAGTGAATGAAGTCTCCCTTGCACACTCATTGAAGCACCATACAATCAGTCCAGGACATCTCTCTAGGCATTTATATAATCTTGGGTGCAGCATGGACAATTTGTTCTTGGGTCATTGTAGAGCCTGCTTCTGTAAACTCAGTAGCAAGCATGCAATTGTCTTCTCATAATACTTTGCACTGACAAGCAACTGCAGTTCATTGTGCAGAAAATTCTATGGGAGACTCACTGGCTTGCTATAGGGCATTCAACAAATGAATAGCCTGGACAATTAGTAATGGAGGAGGAAAATTGCCTTCCACTTGTGCTAGTAATGGAAAGGTCAATGGGTATTGAGATCCTCACTTCCATCTCCACTTGGAGTATTTGACTACATCAAGTTCTAAGAAATCCATGTAGAGGGTTGTTTACCTCTAGTAGCAATATAGAGAAGGGATTTCCTGACAGACACTACATTCTCCATATGATGCAATGTCCAGGTTTGTAAGACATTGATGCATTGACATCTTTGGCACACCTATCTGGGCACACCAAAACCCTCAGGGCTATATTGTAGTCCTCATCCTGGTCTATGTCTGAGGTAACAACATGTTCCTTGGTCTTGCCTGATATGTCTTCAATATAAAATATATTTTCATATTCTAGACTACTTGAGTTTGCAGTTCTACACTTACTGCAATCTATTCCTACATTGGCTAGACAAGTAGCCACAACTGGAACTGCAGCCCAGAAAAAAAGATTCACAGCATTCCTCTTCTGCTCCATAGCTAAAGACCAGACTACTATTCTGGAATAGCCTTGCCAAGTTCTTCCAGGGACCTGGATTACTGCAAGAGTAGTAATAGCTGACACTCCATGAGACATAAACAGGATTCCTAGCATTGGTGCTATGTTTAAGCCATTGACAGGCAGCTTGAGCAGAGTAGTTGAAGGGAGAACTTCTAGAATCAAAAAGATCTAATTTCCTTGTAGTTGCTGAGACCTGGCCATCTCTGCAGATTGCATGACAGCTTCTACAGCTGTCACCTGTACAAGCTGCTTGACAGGCAATTCAGACACCAGATCATTATGAGTGACTTCGCTCTACTAGGCTCAAGAGTTTTGTGTTGTGCTAAGGTGCAGTAAGTCAATGTTGAGTGACTTAAAGAAATGTAACCAGTGGGTTATGGGTCTCACAGCTTACAATTCACATTACATAAATCAGACCAATTGTTAAGATCCTGCAATGCAAGAGTGAATGTAAAGCAAGAGTTGCCTTACAAACATGTACAAACATCTATATATGTGCTAGATTCTGGAGAAAATATGGCAGGTATGGATACAGTAACAAGATACTTACAAATTTATAGATATTGAAGCAGAGAATATTTACATTTCATAAACCACTATCATTATTAAATTGAATCACTATCCTAATCCTCACTTTACTGTACCTCCTCCAAGCTTGATTTTTTGACAACAAACTAAAAGTCCTTGAGTCTATAAGAAAACATAGGCATTAGTTACATTAACATTAGTAAAATAATATCTGATGCAAGGATTGTCTGTAAACTATTTGAACTTCTGTTCTTGCATGCACGGATTGTATTTGTATAATTGTGACAAAATTTCAGGATGTGGATCTGAATAGACTGAGACAAGCACTCATGATTTCTGATTCTCAACACTATCATTCAAAGCACTCATCTCATTATCTGAGGCACTCATTTTAAAATCAGATTCAGTTTTTGAACTGATATAGAAATAGAATCAGACTTCAAGATAAGTGATCTTTGCACTCAAATTGAATTATCAAGAATATGTAGTTGTTGCAACAGCTCTGACAAGTTGAGCACTCACTTGAGATTCTTATTTTACATGTTCACTCTTCATCACTGATGACACTTTGTGAAATTTACCCAGTGAGCAAGCAGATGTGGCCCCAGCACCTCACAATAGATATATCAATCTGAAATTACAGTTTTCTCTGCATCATTTCAAAGTTCAAAAGAATACCTGTCTCAGCAGTGTAAGAGAACTGGCTTTTCATTAGGAGGTAACCAAGACTTCAAGTTCTGGACAGAGGTTTGAAAGAGTATTGATCTGACACTGCAGCAATTGCATGCTGAGCTAGATTGGAAAATAGGTTGGATGATTGTCAAATCTCTTTTTCAAGATCACCAATAGTACATTCTATTGTGTATTGTGATTAATATGCTCCAGATCCCACTTGAAATGTTGTATATGCTGGATGATTCAGTGTATATATTGATTGGTGACAAATTTGTAGCTGATCAACTTTTTACTGATGATAAATAATTGTATATTCTTCAATAGATTTCACAAGAAAAGAACAGCCCACAGTAATGATATGCCAGGAATACATTGCTGAACAAAGATGTAAATTACAGCAACTAGCTTGCAGGAGTTCTTCCAGTATATGTTTGATAGATCTATTCAAATGGAGCTGGACCCAGTCCATATATTTAGAGGATCCATTGAGTTGCTTTAAATCTACTTGAATTTTTTTCTGCTGGATTGCAAGATGTGCAATGAAAGGAAGAAGGAAAATATCAAGTTACATTCTTCACAAGCATTCTGATTAGTTGAAATATCTACAACAAGAGCAGCCCTTTCCAGTGGTCACCATTAGAGTGTTTGACAAAACAGCTGGTCTGAGTAAACCAAGCCTTCTGAATGGTTCAGTTCCTGAACTATAGCTTTCAGTCTCTTAGTATTTTCCACTTAACTTAATGCATTGACCTTTCATCAACATTCTAGAATTACTGATCTTTCTTTTGCAAGATACATTGATTGCATTTATAGGAAGCTTGATCTTCTGATTCCATGAGTATGTGTATAGACTGTCTATAATTGTTAACAGAAAGAAGCTGTAGATTTCAGATGTTAATCTCTTCATGATTACAATTATGCACTGCATAGTTTGTTGAGCCTTGTTTGAGAAGCAAGATAATGGCCACTACTGCTTTTATGACATCCTTTTATGCCACATCCAAAGTGACAATGTTGTGCTTCATGGTGCCCAATACAACCAACCATCAAGTTCTGTAATAGGTACAGCATCTACATTTTCAAGAGCAAATGAAAATGCAAAAACAATTGATACTTTGTGTTTTTGCATCCCAGACAGCCAAGCCTTGTCTAGCATGATCCTGTTGAAGTGTTGACAAGTGATCAATTGTTCAAAAAGCGAATCAGTCAACAATTTAGAAATAATAAAGAGCACAATGATTTTTAAAACAAAGTGCAAAGAAGGAGCATAATTTTTAATTTTGTAATGCCTATATATGTATCAGATTTTTTGCTTTGACAGAGTTGGACACTATCAAAGCATATCAATTTCATAGTGTCTTTGCTCATAATTTCAGCATGTTCAGTAAATTCATTACAATCTGTTTGACAAATGATATTATCATAAACCATGTTACAGTCAGATCAAAAATTCATGAGCAGCTCAAAGTATTCAAGGCCCTTGTGGAGAAACAAACAGGGGTCAAGATCAAATACATCCACCATGACAAGGGAGGCAAATATATTTCTAATGAGTTCCTCATATTCTGTAAAGCTGAAGGCATACAACTCAAATTTACAGATACTGCCACACCACAACAGAATGATGTTGCCAAACAACTCAATATGACCATCAAAGAAGCAATCACTTGCATGCTAACTCAGGTGAATCTTCCAGAAAGCTTCTGGCCTTGTGCTCTTAGCACATACAGGCACATTCATAATCAAATTCCCACATCCTCCCTTCCACACAGCACAATTCCATTTAAGCAAAGAAAACCCCATATCAGGCACCTGTGTGTTTCTGGCTATGCAGCATATGTGCTCATAGGACACAATAAGCAAGGTGGGGTACAGAGTCGCACTCAGACAGGCATTTTTATTGGATACCCTGACAACTATGTTGGCTGGAAAGTTTCTATCCTTAGCACTAAGAAAATGGTTATATTGCATGATGTCATCTTTAACAAAACTCTTTTCTCAGGTCTCAAGCTTTCAAACACACCAAATCCACCCCTGCAAGTGTTTTTGATGCATTAAATGAATGTATGCAGTATGACTGGGATGAAGTGATCCAACCTAGTGACAACTCTATGCCTTCAGCAGCTGCACCAATGGGCAAAAATTGCATTTTTGACAATGATGATCCCCTCATAGACATTGAGTCAGATGCTGTGGAATTGGTGGAAGCAGATGTTGAAACAAAAGACCAGTATGAATTGGTGGGAGCTGACATCAATGTGCAGCCACTGGCCCTACCAACACTATGTCAACCAAAGCCTTTACTGCTGCCATGCAAACCAAGTCTTTTCCAGCCCATAATCCCTATGCTGAGTACTGTGATGCCATACATTGCCAAAAAAAAATGAATTTCACCTCTTGTGCAAGAACTACTACCACCTCCACCACTGTCACCATACCCATAACCCCTACCAGAGCAGCCTCTATGAGATGTTGACATAGTTGATGCCAACAAACATGGAGAGCAGGAGGTAGCCCTTGTCTTGAATATCAATTCAGATGAAGCCCTACTTCTTGCTGGCCATGCTTTTGAGGAGCATGGGGCCAATTTTGAGGGGTATGCTGCATTTACCCACAAATGCCACTGCTGCTTACAAAGTCAGTGCACACAACACAGACCCTTGATCTTACAAAGAGGCAATGGCTAGTGAGGATGCTGCAGAGTGGTACAAGGCAATATGTGATGAGATGAACTTGTTGAAGAGCAATAGTACATGAAGGCCTATTTATCTACCTGAGGGACATTGTGCTATTGGTTCATGGTAGGTCTTCAAGGTAAAATACTTATCTGATGGTGCCATCAACCAATTCAAAGCACACATTGTAGCTCAGGGCTTCAGCTAGAGGCCTGGCATTGACTTCAATGAAATGATGCTCTGACTGCTAGATGGGCTGCAGTTCAGACTGTCCTTGCTCTGGCAGCAGTTGATGACATGCATCTTGAGTCTTTTGACATATCATCAGCATTCCTGCATGGCATGGTGGACACTAAATTGTACATGAAGTTTCCTGAGAGCTTCCCTGAAGATGTACCATTGGATGTTGAACATCAGCCTGGCAATGGCAATGCTTGTACCAGACTTCAAAAGGGAATATACAGTGTGAGGCAAGGGGAAAACCTCTGGAACAGGCACATGCATAAGGTGTTTCTGCAACTTGGTTTCACTTGCATTGTTTCAGACCCATGTGTATACATCTACATTTGTGATGGTGTTTGTATCATTATTCCTATTCATGTTGATGACATGACTCTTGCTTCAAAATCCAGACCAGCAATTATGAAAGTCATTGCCAAGCTACATAAGTTCCTCAAATTGTGTCACCTTGGTCCCACCACAAGTCTACTGGGAGTTGTGGTTACACATGACTGCCCAAATCACAAACTATGGATCAATCAGAATTCCTATGCTATTGAGGCCCTCTCACATTTTGGTATGCTCAACTGCAAGGCTGTTGCCTACACCCCTAGCACCTGGTGTGCATCTCTCCAAAGCCAATGCACCCATAGCACCTGGTGTGCATCTCTCCAAAGCCAATGCACCCAGAACCCCAGACAAAGTCAAAGAGATGTGGAAAATTCCATACATCCAGGCTATTGGTGCCTTGCTTTACCTTGTATGTGCCCTGATATTGCTTTCCACAGTCAGCATTCTCTGCCATTTCAATGCCTGTCCTGGACCTAGGCACTGGCAAGCTGTAAAACATCTACTCCAATATATTTGTGGTACACTAAATTACAGGATAGAGTACTCTGTGACTGGAGCATCCATACTTCCTTTCCCTTTTGTTGCATATGCAGATGCTGATCATGGTGGCAACCCTGACAACAGCTGTTCCACCACTGGCTCCCTCCTTCTAGTTGCTGGTGGTGTCGTTAGCTGGATATCAAAGCAGCAAACTATTGTTGCCCTCTCCACAACTGAGGCTGAGTTTATGGTAGCCAGCAAGACTGGTTGCAAGCTATGCTGATTGTGGAATTTCCTAAACAACATTGGTTTGCCACAGACAATGCCCATGATCCTTGGCCTCAACAATCAGTCTGTGATCTCAGTCTCAAAGCAACCTGAACATATGGGCCACCTGCAGCACCTCAATCAGCACTGGTTCTGGCTGCGTCAGGCAATTTACAATGAAAACTCAAACCAAATTCTATTCCTTCCAATGACATGGTAGCTGACCTACTGACTAGAACCCTCACTTGTCCTGTCATTGACAAACTATGAAGAGCGATGGGCATTGTTGGGGAGTTTTTCCAGTCTGATCTTAGTGATGTTGTGGGCACTCTGTCAGGTGGGAGTGTTGAGGCCATAGGTGCCAATCCTGCCTCACAACGTTGGTATCAGTCACTCACGTGAATGTAGTTTATTTTCACCTCTGGTGGTCTTGTATTCTTGATCTTCTGAATACAAGACACCAGGTATGTGTATTACAATACTTATTAGTTCAATCATCTTCCGAATACAAGACACCAGTCCCAAACATCAGTTCAAAGTCTGTCAAGCTACAAATCTGATTCCTTGCGCAACTACCTTGCAACATTTTCTTGATACAAGAACACCACAACAGGTTATACACCAGTAAGGCCCGTGATCTGAACCAGACATAGCAGTTGTTGCAGTGGAAAGCTGTAGAGAAAGTGCAGATTGTTGTCTAACCCATCCGACATATGATTTGATCATGCAATTCTCGCGTGAGGATTTCACAATTGTCACGCTATTGATCCATATCACAATGAATGAAATAGATACGGGCTTGATTTTGTCGGTCATAATTTAAATTTAGGCTTGTGCCGAGAACTTCAGCTGGACTTGAACAAATCAGAATTGGTCATAAATTTACACAAAATTTCAGGTTTTACCCAATCCCTCCTGATTAGGCCTAATTCCTCCTGAATCCCCCAGAGTCGGTTCTCAGCGGGAATCAGCTTCTGATCATCTTTGGCAGGCGTGACAGGGGCGAACAAGGTCGTGGAGTAAAGGAAGGACCGCGGGACATCACTTATTGATTAATATAGTATATTTTCACATCTTCGTTATGGCATGGACAGCTTACAGCACGGCATGTCATGCCATAAATCTTTCAACGTCAGAGCTAAATTCAAGATCTCACAAACTGGTACATACACGATACTTAGATTTCCAATCATTCAAAACCTGAGGCGAAAAAGTCCAGTATCAACG
>QGOB01002716.1:0-20237 GCA_003313055.1 Termitomyces sp. MG145 | reverse complement strand
CCGGTACTTAGCCTCCCGAGCTCGCCTAGTAAGGACTCGCCAGTGTAGCTGAGCCCCCATTGTCATAAGGTGGGTTGCCATTGAGTAGAACTCATCCCAGAGAAATGCTGGACACTGTGCATACAATCTCATAGCAACGCTTTTGCCCATAAGTGTCTTGTGCATACATTTGACATGCCCAAGATGTGCCAATGTGTATATGGCCCTGCACTGCGTTGTTATTCCTTGGGATCAGAACCATATCTCATTGTCCCTGGCTATGATCTCCAAGTCATTTCCTGAGCGGAGGATCCCAACATTCAAGCCTGTCTCTACCTGCCTAGCAAGAATCCATGCTTTTAGCTCTTCGATTTCAACGGTATGGACCAAGGTTTATTTGTATAGTCATCGACTATATTCATGATGTAGTTATTTCCAGTTTGCGACGTAATATCCTGCTTCCCCATTAGGTCTACCCATACAATCCCAAGTTTCTGTGTTGCTCGGTGACCTGCACCTTCTTCCCTAACTTTTGGGACTGGTGTTCTAGTCTGTTTGCCAAGGATGCATTCGTTACACTTTGGCAGTTTGGTAGTGAAGGTACATGGCATACCTTCAACCATTCCATTCCTTGCTATTTCCATAATTGTCTGGTAATTTGCATGGTTTAACTGACGGTGCCATGTGACAATGTCAGGCATGGAGTTGACAGTGAATGCAGATTCAGTGTGGAGATTTAGTGAGTATAAGTTCTTCATAGAGAGCAGGGTTCCATTTGCAATTAATTTGTTTGTTGTTCCTTTGAATAGCATAGCACTTTTATCATCAAACATGGTGAATATACCATTTTTCATTGCCATCGAGCTAATGGATAGGAGTCAAACTGAAGCTTTGGGGACAAGGAGTGCATCATCGAGTATCAGGTGAGAGCTACTAGCAAGTTGTAATTTCATCTGTCCTATGGCCGTAGCAAAGATTGTAGATCCACCTACACCTTGGATTGACTTATTTGGTATAGGTTTCAGCGAGATAAAGTCAGTAGCATCTGGGGATATATGCACTGTTGCACCTGAATCCAAGTAGAAAGGGGACATGTCA
The DNA here is from genome assembly GCA_003313055.1 of Termitomyces sp. MG145. NCBI lineage: Eukaryota > Fungi > Basidiomycota > Agaricomycetes > Agaricales > Lyophyllaceae > Termitomyces > Termitomyces sp. MG145. Next base: position 19,160 of record QGOB01002716.1, on the reverse strand, counting down.
AGCATAGTGGTAGTGCTGGACAGTGTGGTTTTGGTTGCCATATGGTTCTTCCAATCGACACTTACCACCGACTCCTCCTCTAGTGCAATCCACACATCAATCTCCATGCTTTTGGCAGTTTCAAGGTTAGTCGGAATAGCATCAGACACCAACCCTGCAAACTCGGACTTCGGTACTGTGGTTGGCATTTTACTTGCATGAGTGGTGAGGTATGCAGCTAGCATATCAGCATCACCCTCCACTGTAAATGCTAAGCCATCAGCAGGTAATAGTGAGCATTTTGGAGCCTTTCTTCTTGTCATGGTGATACGACCCAGTCAGCGCTGGCTGCCCGACACCAACAAGTTGAACCAAGCACGTGACCTCGGCACGTGACCACTACCGACTGACCGCTAATGACACTGACCATTACCGACAATTGCCTTAATGATCAGGCCGACCTTGGACAATCCAACCCTCTCTATGGCCCCTGACCGGCGGCCAACAATTGATCGTAACCGTGTTACTGATGACCCACCAATCATAAAATTATTTTCACTTACAATTTTTCTTATCCAATCTACTTACAATTTTCTCATATTACTTACAATTTTTCTATTCAATAGCGGCTCCTGACATGCGCTATCACATGCGACCACTACACTTACTATCTCTTACCAGTTTCCCCTTTTATCGTCTTACCTACCTATAAATACTGCCCTGTCAGTAGCTAAAGATCATCGAATCATACCAGAGTCTAGTCCCTGTTTCAGACTACACTTAAGATCCCATTCTTGCTCTCGCTTTGTTAATGGCTGATTTGGGTTTACTTAGTCCAGTCTCCTTTGGTTTCCGTTCTCAGCTTAACAGTATTGTTAAACTTAGCACTCGTCATCTTCGTTATGCACCATACGGGTGCCCTTGTCTTGCCTTTGTCAAGCACCATACAGGTGCCCTTGTTTTGCCTTTGTTAACGCTAGCGCTTACAGCTAGCGACTTGTATATTCCCGTTAACTCCTCCTACATTCCTTAATGACCTTCTGAGTCTTTACAGATCTCTCAACCTGCTGCAATTCAGTAGTGACACTAACAGCCGCACCGCTATCTCTTACTGCTCTCGCTCACTTCCTTACCAACCCCAACCTCACAACTCCTTACCGAGTTTCTGGGACTTTGCTTGACTCCTCTCACACACACATAACACTACTACTTGCTAGCTATCTCTATCTAGCTGGTCTTGTTGGTTGTTTCCTGCACGGCAGCTAGGTGGCAAGTCAGTGCATCAACGGCCCTCCCTCTTTGCCCTGTAATGTGCTAGGCGAGCAGCCTTTGCATCATCAAGCATCTTTCCTGCCATCCCACCACCATCAAGAATACACCACAGTTTAGTATGACCCATATAGTTCACATGACCCTTGGCTTTGCATGTGTTACAGACTAGGTCACTCCAACCCATCAATCTAGCTACCATTCCAGCAGGTTGGGTATTTGGCATGCCCCTGTCAGCAGTATACAATGTCTGCTCATTCTCTAAGAAGCGACGGATGTCATCAGGGCTATATGAGGTAGCTGCAGTGGCTGCAGCCAGGTCACAGGAAATAATCGATTGTGCATTTGCATACAGGGAGTTGTTGGATAATGAGGACAGGCAGCAATGGATCGTAAAAGTTCTTTCATGACAGTCCTGACATTAAACGCACAATTAATCTTCTCAAAGATGCAGTCTATTGTCTTGGTAGTGGGTTTGGCTGGGGAACACTTCATAGTCAGTGCTTCTTGAAGTAGACGGACCTGCTGAACAGGTCCAGCTCCTCCATGTCTTGCTTGTAGGTACTCCCACAATGCCTTCGCATCAATCGCATTGTCAGCTAAGTTACGTTCGGATTTAGACAAGCTCAACATCAAAAAGGATTGAGCCAGGTGGTTATTTGACTGCCAATTGCGATAAGCACAAGGCTCGAATACCCCATGAGGGAGCTCAGGAGGATTGAAGACATAATCATATAAGCCAGACATGGTGAGTTCAAGTTTCATAAACTTAGACCATGGAGTCCACTTCCCATCATCTTTTGCCAGTAGTTCTCCAGAGTATCGGAGCGACACCTTAATCTGTGTAATGACTGGTGTAGAGCCATCAACCCTATGCATCTCCGCTTCCTCAGCATTCTGAGCACTTGAGAGTGACCCCGCAACACTTCCAGTAGGAGAAGAGGTCATCGTATGAGGAGATGTGGTGGGGGATATTCAATTAGGTCAAATTAGTACACGACACAACATGTTTGGTAGTTAAAAGCAGTGTCAGGGCAACAGCTCACCAATATTGGAAAGTCGGTCTGTCCAAAAAAAAAAAAACAAGGTCCTGGTTGTCAAGTCATACTTCAGTGTACAAAGCAGCACTCTCCCATAACCTGTTATAACTTGGACCTAAATATACACAAGTAAGTTACGTGCACCTCAGTCGTTGTATACTTGACTAAGATTAGCCCACCTAAATATACATGAGTAAGTTATGTGCACTAGTAAGGTAGGCATAAATATAGTGTCCAGTCTAGATATGCATGTAACTCACCCTCAGTCATCGTATACTTGACTGAGGGTTTGTGTATTGTATGTGTAGGTATATATATGCGTTCGTAAGTCTGTTAGGGTTAAGTATCATAATTAATGAAGTAATGCAATGACCCTTGATTGTTATATCTCGGCACTTACGGTGGTCATGCCATCGGCATCCAACAAACCTTTCATAGTCAAGTGAGTAGTACCTCTTCTTTCTGCATGCTGGTAAGGGATCCCTCAGCTGAGTGCATGTGAGTGCTGAGAGTTCAGGACATGCCAGAGGAGAATGAGGATTGTCATGTGTAAGGGGACAATCCACAGGACCATCCCCTCTTCTCTCCTTTCTCCTGTTTCCTTTCCTTTTTCTCCTTCCTTTTCTCTTCTTTTCCTCTTTAGATATTCTCTGTACATATTGTGTCCGCATTTCTGATCACCTGACATTGTTCTCAAGGTCATCTGATCCCTCCTGGTCATCTGACCCTTTTCTGACCACCTGACTTGCCAGAGTCACCTGATGGCATTACCAATCCTGTAAGGGCGACCTCAGAGAGCTGTGGAAGTCACACAGCTTTCGTCAGCAGTGTCAGGCTCTGGGGTCCCTTGAAACTTACCACTGTTTAGGTCTTCCAACTTGGTTTCACCCCCTGACCCCGGTGCATCCTCGTGAGGGGCCTCCTTACGAGGGAATGCTAAGGGAGGAGGATCCAAAAGGTCTAGATCTGGACAAGGGAGAGGATCCCATTGACAGGCTCAAATGGCAGCTCGTTCTCGGACCCATGCACGCTTCTCTACCCATGCTTCATCAGTGCAAGTTGAGCAGTGGCGTGAACATCGACTCATCTTGACCTCCCCAGTAGACCAGTCAATCTCTGGATTGTGCAAACGTAGCCAGGTGTATCCGAGGATGACCTCCTGCTTCCCAAGGCTGGTGACTACAAACACTGCTCTTTCTGTGTGATTACAGTAGCGAAGGATGCACTCAGTTACACATCGGATGGAGCTAGCTTTGTTGAGAGTACCATCAATGTTGTATACAGGGATGAGTTGTACAAGCGGTCGCGTCGTCAGCCTGTGCCGCTCAACAAAGGCAGCATCTATGAAGAGGCCAGTGGCGCCGCTGTCCAGAAGCGCATGGACCCGCTGTACTTGCTGGGTGTCAGTGGTCTCCAGTTCAATGTCAAGGGATAGGGAGGTGGCGGATGGAGTGGAGGCTACCATGTAGCAGCGGGGAAGACAACGCTCCCAAGGGGGAATGCGCACGCGGAGCCAAGGTTCAGAGGAAGGAGGGGGAAGAGAGGGTAGTACGTCTGAAGGGGCTTCAATTAATTTGCATGCAGAGGGATCACAAGTGAGAGTTGTATTCTCTGATTCTACGGACAGGCATGCAAATTGATTGGAGCTAGGCAGTGGAGGTGTACGGTCCATCCACTGCAGTACTAAAAATCCTCTACCACCACCTCCTCCTCCTCTTCGACTGGCGCCGGCTCGGATTGTTCGGGGGAGCAAACTCCTGACGCATCCTTTGCAGCAAGGAGCTCCATGATGAGAGCATTGCGCTCATCCGCAGACAAGCAACGAACGTCCAACCCTTGAGGGCAGCTGCGAGCCCAGTGACCAGACTGTCTACAGCGGTGGCATACTGAAGGAGGGATGCTCTCTTTCTTCCGGCCAGCGTCGATGTCCATAGGAATTCCCATGGGGATCTTAACAGGTGGAGCAGCTGTTGGGGCGCTGAATGCAGAGGCACGCACTGGTGGGGCACTAGGAGGAGCTGGTAGGGGAGTGGGGGCCCAACGGACAACGGATGTGGCGGGAGGAGCAGGTGCTGGCTGACAAGGTTGAAAGGGGTGGAATGACTCAAATTGGTGGTCTGCATGAGCGTTCTGGTCAATGAGGCACGCAGCTACAATCCAACCATCAATGTCATCATCTTGGGGACATCCTTCCACCATCCCATCAATCCGTCGATGGATCAGGGAGTCTAGTCCCCAGCGGAAGCGGAGAACTAGCTGCGAGGACCTAGGGAAACCTGAGCGCCGGACCAGTAGCTTGAACCCGTCAACATATGCATCCAGTGTCCGTCCCTGCTGGTAGTAGGAGGTCCCTTCTAGCGTGAGGGCTGCGCGCTGGGCTTCATCAGGGTGCGTGAACTCAGTGAGAAACCAAGACTCAAATGCAGCCCAGTCAGGGAACATGTGCGCGTCATCCTCCAAGATCTCCTGCGCTAAATCGGCTGCTCTACCTGCATTCATATATGACAGCACCCATTTGATCATCTGAGCAGAGTTGGTAAAAGAAGAGGCATTCAGACTGATGTACAGCTTGCATGCTGTCAGGAACTGGCAGCCCTGGGCCCAATTACCATCAAAGGAGGAGGGAGGAGCTGCTTTAATAGCCGACGATGTTTTGTGCACAATTGTCGGCGTAGGGAGGCGCAGCAGGGTGGCAGCCGCTGCAGGAAGGTGCTCAGATGCAGGAGAGTCTGAAACCGGCAAGGGGGAGGTGTGAGGGAGAGAGGAGGGGTCCTGGGAGACCCCTACAGATGTTGAGCGCATAGCTGAAAGCAGTTCTTGAAGCTGGGCCTGAACAACAGAAAGCTGCTGGCTGAGAGCAAGTTGGATGGTGTTGGAGGTGAGAAGGCCCTGTTCTACAGCGTCTGACTGAGCATAGGCGTCATCCTGAGTGGGAGTTGAAGTGTCTGGAGCAGGAGGAGGGCCTGAGGCGAGGGTGGGAGGCATAGCAGGGCAGGGACCAAAGAGAGACAGATGAGGGATGTAGCAGGCAGTTGTGGGGTCCTGGAAGCGAAGCAGAGGCAGACAGGGAAGCACAACTGAGTGGGTAATCCCAGATCAGTCAGGAGAAACTTATTCTGCTGTAAGGGCGACCTCAGAGAGCTGTGGAATCCAAAGATGTATTAGCAAGTGGCTACAGTGTACAGGAGCTAGCTACTCACCTGGCAGAGGGATATCCAAAGAGAATAAGTCTGAGGAATCCCTATGCCAGGCTGTGGACGCTTCTGGGGCCCCAGGAGCGTGGGAATCAACTATATAATACACAGAAGCCACTGAAAAAATACTGTGGGAATAAAAAGATAAAAACTCGGACATTGCCAGAGAATGGATTGGTAATGACCATCAGGTGACTCTGGCAATGTCAGGTGGTCTGGAGAAGTCAGATGACCAGGAAGGGATCAGATGACCTTGAGAGCAAGGTCAGGTGATCAGAAATGCAGACACAATATGTACAGATAGTATCTAAAGGGAAACAGAAGAGAAAAGGAAGGGGAAAAAGAATAGGAAAAGGAAAGGATGGTCTCTAGGGGTTGTCCCCTTACACAGACCACCTCTCAGTGGTTGGCCCAGGCCTTTGCAGCCAATTCTCAGCCCAAGTCATCAGGTAGCGTCATCCCCCTTCACCTGCGCAACTTTGAGGACATGTTTTCCAAGGCATCCTTCAACTCGCTCCCAGGGCGTAAGCAATGGGACCATGCAATTGAGCTTCTCCCAGAGGCTAAACCCTCTAGCTGCAAGCTCTACCTGCTAGCCGCTCAAGAGCAGGACGAGTTAGATGCCTTCCTACAGGAGAACCTCGACTCCGGGCAGATCCGCCCCTCAAAGTCACCCATGGCCTCCCCAGTTTTCTTCATCAAGAAGAAGGATGGGTCTCTACATCTGGTTCAGGATTATTGTATCCTGAATGCGATGACAGTCAAGAATTGCTACCCACTGCCACTCATCTTTGAGCTTATTAACAATCTCCGAGGCGCACGTTACTTCACCAAGTTGAATGTCTGCTGGGGCTACAACAATGTGCGCATCAAAGAAGGTGATGAGTGGAAGGCAGCGTTCCAGACCAATTGTGGACTTTTCGAACCCCTGGTAATGTTCTTTGGTTTGACCAATAGCCCTGCCACCTTTCAGACGATGATGAATGACATCTTCTGCGATCTCATTGCAGAAGAAGTTGTTTGTGTGTATCTCGACGACATTCTCATCTACACCAAGACTCTTGAGGAGCATCGTCGTATCACATGTCTCGTCCTGGAATGTCTTCGCCAACACCAGCTCTATCTCAAGCCAGAGAAGTGCGAATTTGAACAGACTAAGGTCAAATATCTTGGCCTGATCATATCGCATGGAACGGCAGAGATGGACCCTGCAAAGGTAGCTGGCATAGCAGAATGGCCCAAACCAAGGAACAAGAAGGAGGTGCAAGCCTTTTTAGGATTCACCAACTTCTATTGGAGGTTCATTTAAGACTTCTCCCACCATGCGCATCCTCTATTCGACCTCACCATGAAGGATAGCGTGTGGCGTTGGGAAGCATCGCAGCAAGGCGCCTCAAACAAGCCATCACCTCAAAACCAGTCCTCCTCTTTCCAAACGATGACTCTCCCTTCTGCGTCGAAGCCGACAGCTCTGACTTTGCCACGGGGGCAGTCCTTTCTCAAGAGTCAAAGGAGGATGGTAAGTGGCATCCTGTAGCCTTCTATTCCAAGAGCCTGAATGCTGTGGAGCGGAACTACAAGATCCACGACAAGGAGATGCTTGCCATTGTCCGTTCATTAGAAGAGTGGCAACACTTCCTAGAGGGTGCAAGGCATAAGTTCAAAGTCTGGACAGATCACAAGAACCTTGAGTACTTCTAGACGGCAAAGAAGCTCAACCACCGGCAAGCTCGCTGGTCCCTGTACCTGGCCAACTTTGACTTCTCGCTGCACCACAGGCCTGGAAGGAGCATGGGCAAGCCGGATGCACTATCCTAGCAAGCAGACCACGGGACTGAGGCAGGCAATAATGACAACATTGTCCTCCTCAAACTGGAACTCTTTGCCATTTGTGCTCTGAAGGGCTTGGCAATCCAAGGAGATGAGGCAAACATCCTCAAGGAGATCTGGCAGGGGAACCGACAGGGTATGCAGGAGGATGTGGTGGCTCAGGCGGCTCACGTACTGCAGTCTAACAAGGGAAATAGAGTAAAGTTGGTACGTACCAATGAATGGCATGAGGAAGGTGGCATCCTAACCTTCTGCAGACGTATCTACATGCCAAACATCCCTGAGCTGCGCAGGCGCATCGTTGAGCAGCACTACAACTCTTGTGTTGCTGGGCATCCTGGCCGGTGGAAGACCCTGGAGCTGGTTTCACGTAACTACTAGTGGCCTCAGATGTCGTGGTATGTTGACTCTTACACCAGCACTTGTGACTTATGCCTATGGACTAAACCACGATGCCAACTTCCCATGAGTCAACTTCACCCTCTCCCAGTTCCAGCAGAAAGATGGAGTGTAGCCTCCGTGGATTTCATTGTGGAACTGCCAGACGCACATGGGTACGATGCTGTCATGATGGTGATGGACCTCTATGGTAAACGAGCACATTTCATTCCCACTCATACTACCTGCTCCACCATGAGGGCTGCCAACCTCTACTGGAAGAATGTCTGGAAGCTGCATGGTCTGTCCGATGCCTATGTTTCAGACTGAGGACCTCAGTTTGTGGCAGAGTTCACCCGTGAGCTGTATCAACTTCTGGGCATTAAACTGCACACCTCAACGGCATATCATCCTCAGTCTGACGGGCAAACAGAAAGCGTTAATCAGGAGCTGGAGCAGTATCTGCACCTATTCTGTAATGAATGGCAAGACGACTGAGACAAGCTACTACCAGATGCAGAGTTCCAGTATAACAATCATGTCCATGCCTCGACTCAGTTCTCCCCCTTCTTTTTGGACACAGGCTGTCACCCCCACATGGGTTTTGAACCATAAGCATGCCCTTCCAGCAATGACATGGTGAATGATTTTGTGGATAGGATGAGAGTAGCCCAGGAGGAGGCAAAGGCAGCGCTGACAAAGGCCAAGGACGATATGGCCAGATACTACGATTGTGGTCGTACTCCCGCTCCCAAGTATTGACAAGGAGACCGTGTCTACCTCGATGCGTCAGACATCACCACAACACAACCTTCACGGAAACTGTCACATCGTCATCTGGGACCATTTGCAGTAGAACGGCAAGTGGGCTCCCTGGCTTATCAACTGCGTCTCCCCAACAGTCTGCATCAACTCCACCTGGTGTTCAATGTGGTGAAGCTCTCTCCAGCACCAATTGACCCCATCCCAGGCCGTCATCCCAGACCACCGCCCCTGCCAGTATTGGTCAATAACAAAGAACAGTATGAGGTGGAGAAGATACTAGACAGCCACTTATTCCGGCAGAAACTGCAGTTCAAGATAAAGTGGAAGGGCTACAGTCTGGAAGATGTATCCTGGGAACCACAGGAGAACGTTGATACGACCCGGTCAGCGCTGGCTGCCCAAGTCAAACCAAGCACGTGACCTCAGCACGTGACCATTACCGACCGACCGCTAACGACACTGGCCGTTACCGACCGTTCCCTTAACAACTCAGCCGACCTTGCGGCAATCCAGGCCCCTCTCTACAGCCCCCAACATGCATTATCACATGCATCCGCTACGCTTACTATCTATTACCGGTTTCCCCTTTTATCGCCTTACTCCCGACATGCATTATCACATTATCACATGCAACCGCTACGCTAACTATCTATTACCGGTTTCCCCTTTTATCTATCACCTTACGTACCTGTAAATACTGCCCTGTCAGTAGCTACAAATCATCAAATCGTACCAGAGTCCAGTCCCCACTTCAGACTACGCTTAAGATCTCGTTCACGCTCTTGCTTTGTTAACGGCTGATTTGGGATTACCCAGTCCAGTCTCCTTCGCTCCTCGCGCTCAGCCCGACAGTATTGTTGGACTAGCACTCATCGCCTTCGTTAAGCACCGTACAGGTGGCCTCGCTTCGCTTTCGTCAAGCACCATATAGGTGCCCTTGTTTTGCCTTCGTTAAACGCTAGCGCTTACGGCTAGCAGCTCGTATATTTCTGTTAACTCTTCCGTTATTCCTTAACGACCGTTTGGGTCTTTAACAGATTTCTCACTTAGCGACGATTCGGCACAGACACTAGTGGCCGCACCGTTATCTCTTACCACCCTCTCCCACTTCCTTACCGACTCCGACCCCACTTCTCCTTACCGGGTTTCTGGGACTTTGCTTGACTCCTCTCACACACACACGTAACGCTACTACTTGCTAAGCTATCCCTATCTAGCTGGTCTTGTTGGTTGTTTCCTGCACGGCAGCTAGGCGGCAAGTCAGCGCATCATTTTGGAGCCCACCGCGAGGGGTTCTATAGCAAAATTCCACCGGAAACTCGCCTCCAGGCCAAAAACCGCTTACGTCTCGTTACCGAGGCTTCGCTTCCTGTTATCCCTTTTGACATTCCCCCACCATCGCCGTTAACCCCCTTAACGACTCTGCCTTGTAACCTTGAAGAGGAACTTGCTACCGCTAGGGAACTTCTTGACGTTACTGAACTCTTAGAGAACTTCCCAGGCCATCACATCGACAACTTCCTCGACGCACCGCTACCACTGCTATCCCCAGACCCTTATTCCCCAGTTCAATCCTCTACGCCCTTACTGACACCCGTTAACCCTACCGCCATGGGTGATGCCCGTCTTTCCCGCCATATGCCACCTTGCAACGACTCTACCGCACCTAAATGGGACGAGACTTGCCCCTGAGAGCTTGCCCAGTATTTCCGCGAGCTTGAATATCTCTTAGCAGACTGCGCCGTTAACGACAATAACCAGAAAAAGGAATACGCCGCTCGATACGTATCGTATGACACCGCGGAGACCTGGCTTGGCTTGCCGGAGTTTAGCGACCATACTTACGCCGAGTGGAAGATAGCGGTCTTTCGTTATATCCTGGCGCTGAAGAATCTGCCCGTTACACTCTTCAGGATCTCGAGCGACTCGTTAACCAGACCTTCTCGGCCGGTATCTCTACTCTCGGACACTTCTCGGATTACTATAGGGACTTCCAGCGCCTGGCGCGTTGGCTCCTGGCCAAAGGCAAGATCTACCGGAACGAGGAACGCAGTCTGTTCCAGCAAGGCATACCGACTTTGCTATAGTCCAAACTCGTCCGCCGTTTAGAAATCACCCTTCCCGACCATCACCCAGAGGACCCCTATGAGGTAGAACAAGTCTTTGAAGCTGCCAAATGGGTTCTGAAGGGTACCGACACCGCCACGACTTCGAAGAAACCGACGACCGCTAACGCTAAGACTCCCACTGTTAACACCCCCGCCCCCATACCAACCACTATCATTAAAAAGGAACCTCTCGACATCGCCGCCGCCGCTATTGTTAACGCTCTCACACGTATGGAGGAAAAGATGGCTGCATTGGCTGCCGGTAACAGCTCTCAGCCCCGCGCCTCTCGACCTCTTAGCGACAGTTGCCACTTCTGCGGCAAAACCGGTCACACAATGGTACGAGGCAATTGCATTAAGCTCAAAAGCTTCATCAGCCAAGGCAAAATCCATCGGAACCACGAAGGCAAGGTTGTCTTAACGTCTGGTGCTATGATCCCCAACTATGTTGGCAAACGGCTCTATATGGAACGCATCGACGAATGGCACAGGCTCAACCCCAACCAGATTCTTACTGGCCGACTCAGCGCTAATGCTAACCCTGACGCAGAACAACTCCAAGGCATGTCCCAGATGTTTATTCACGAAGTCTTGCAACCGGCAACCGCTAGCCCAGGAACGTTATCTAGGGAAGAACGTGTCGCTGCCTTAGAACAGGAACTTTACGCTCTATGCCGCCCAGCGGAAGTCTTTGACGGTATTGAGATCCCTCATGCTAAGGGATATCGACCGGTTCCTCCTAAAGCCGCTAATGACTCTGCCGCTACCAGTTCTCCCGCCGGTCCCCCTGTCGCTAATGAACGTCCTGCCTCTGCCTCCGCTATCGGTACCGCTAAAGTCCCTGAGCCGCCAGTCGTTAACCATGTTCCCACGGTCAATCCCCCAGTCCACCCCTATTCCGGTATCTTGTCTCGCTACCAGCCTCCGACTAATCGAAACTTTGGCGCTCCTGACAAACGGCCTGACGTTGCTTACCAGAGTACGGCCCCCATTTATGATATCGAACAGTCCAAGCAGGTATTTGACCAGGTTCTTCAGACCAAGCTTACCGTCTCTGTTGGCAAACTCTGTTCCCTCTCTAACAACATCCGGAACCAGTTCAGAAACACCGTTACTCCTAAACGGACCGCGCCTCCTAACGTCACTGCCTTCCAAGAGTCTACCGACATCGTTGACGACGCTCTGCCCTTCTTTTCCCTAAACAACACCTCCGCTGCCAACCCTCCTCTTACCGACGCCGCTAGAGCCCAAGTCACCTTGATCAACCCAGTGGAAGCATACATCAAGTCGCTACCGCCTGGTGAGGAGCCGGTTACGTTAACGGTCGCTCAGGAATCCCAGTCAATCCAGTCCATCATGCTCTTGGTCGATAACCGCGAGGAAATCAAAAGTATAGCGGATAGCGGCTCCCAGATTATCTCCATGTCTGCTGAAGTCGCTAACTATCTCGGTATCTCCTATGACCCTAGCATCATTCTGAACATGCAGAGCGCTAACGGTACTATGGACAAATCCCTTGGTCTAGCTCGTAACGTCCCTTGCACTGTTGGCGGTATCACGCTGTACCTTCAGATCCACGTCCTACGCTCCCCCGCTTATGACATCCTGCTCGGTCGCCCCTTTGATGTCTTGACCAAGAGTACCGTCGATACACTTAGCAAAACGGAAACCATGATAACGATAACAGACCCCAATACCGGCCTTCGTCACACCATCCCTACGTTTCCCCATGGTCAGCACAAGCAACAGAGGGTTCAGCCCAAGTATAGCTCCGGGCCGCCCCGTTGCTTTCGCCACCATCCCCATGGTTAGCGACTCTGAGGAAGACTTAGCGGTTGTCCTCGACTATGACCACCAAAAGCACTCCGTTATAGTGCAATCGCATACCCCGCTTGATTCAGAAATATTAGAAAACCCAAAAACAGTTTCCAACAATCTCTCTCTTGCTTATCTATATGCGATTGCTAGCGACCTTTCCGAAGCCGTTATCCCACCGCGTTCTTATTTCGTTTCCACTAGTCTCTCTGATCCCTCTATTCTTGGCCAAGCATCTGGAATGCTCGATACCATCTCTACCCCCGTTTACGTTAACGTCCCCTTCCCAGCCGTTTACGCCGCCGCCAAGCCAAAACGCAAAGGAGTCCAAGTCAAGAAGAAATACAAGCCCGTCGCGTTGAAGACCAAGCCCGTCGCTAGCCATGTTAGCAAAGACTTCCGAATCGAACGACACATCCTTGGCAACCCCTTAGCGAACATACCCAAGCTTGATCCTAATCCCCTTCCTTTCTTACTGACTCCCCACTTTACCGACGACCGAAAAGCGACTTTTGTTAAGGAACACGATACCGGCTTTCTTACCCAAGATGAGCTTAACGTACTCGTGGACCTTGTTGCTAAGCAACAAAACGCATTCGCTTGGGAAGACTCCAAATGAGGTAGCCTTCGACCCGACTTCTTTCCCCCCATCCGCATACCGACTATCCCTCACGTTCCTTGGGTTCAGCACAACCGACCGATACCGCCAGGTCTAGAAAAGGAAATCTGCGAGATCATTCGTAGCAAGATCCAAGCAGGCGTTTACGAGCCCTCAAACTCCACTTACCGGTCGCGCTGGTTCTGTGTCTTGAAGAAAAACGGTAAACTTTGTCTAGTCCACAGCCTCGAGCCGTTAAACCAAGTCACAATCCACCACTCTGGTGTTCCCCCCTTCCCTGACCACGTTGCCAAATCCTTTGCTGGCCGCATTTCTGGCGCTACCCTCGATCTCTATGTTGGCTATGACGAGCACCTTATCAATCCCGCCTCCCACGACTTAACAACTTTCCAGACACTGTTTGGCACCCTCTGTTTAGTAACGCTCCCGATGGGATGGACTAACGCTGTGCCCATCTTCCACGACGACGTCACACACATCCTCCAGCCCGAGATCCCCCATAATGCCCTCAGCTTCATCGACGACGTTGGCGTTAAAGGCCCGAAAGACTGGAAACTCATTAACGGCTCCCCCGCTAAGCATCCCGACAATCCCAACATTTGTCTAGCGCTTTGGGAGTTCTTTGAGCTCCTGAACCGTGTCCTTCAGTGCATGAAATACTGCGGTGGCACTTTCTCCAGTCATAAGCTAGTCCTTTGCGCGCCGACCTTTAAGATCCTTGGCCACGTTTGCACTCCTATCGGCTGAGTTCCTGACGAAAACCGTTTAGCGCTATTGGACCGCTGGGGCCCTTGCCAGTCGTTAACCAAAGTCCGTGCCTTCCTAGGCACCGTTGGAGTCCTCCGGATGTTTGTTAAGAACTTCGCCCATCGCGCTCATCACCTAACGAAGCTCACCCGTACTGGCATTCCCTTCGAATTTGGACCCGACCAGCTTAACGCCCAAAAAGACCTCGTTAAAGCCTTACACGACACTAAGCCCCTCGTTCCCATCGACTACAAATCCGACGATCCCGTGATCTTAGCGGTCGACACCTCCTACATAGCGGCCGGTTTCTACCTTTGCCAGTGCACTACCAACAACCGCAAGCAACGTCGCTATAACCATTTCGGATCCATCACCCTTAACGAACGCGAAGCTTGCTTCAGTCAACCCAAGCTCGAGCTTTACGGTTTGTACAGAGCCTTGCAGGTGCTACGCATGTACCTCCTAGGCGTTAGGAACCTTATCATCAAAGTCGACGCCCGTTACATTAAAGGTATGCTACAGAACCCTGACATTCAGCCTTCAGCTAGTATGAACCGCTGGATCATGGCTATCCTTATGTTCCACTTCGAGCTCGTACACGTTAAAGGAACCTTCCATGGACCTGATGGACTTTTGCGACGACCATTACAGCCTACCGACCCTCCCCCAGACGATACCGACAACGACATCTTCGAAGATTGGATCGACCGTATGCACGGATTCATGCACCATGTTCAGTTACCGACCGCCCTCGCCCGTTCCGCCTCTACCATCCCTTGTTTACCCCCACTTGCCCATTACCGTCCGACTCTAGCAACACTTGTTAACGACACTGTTCCTCTTACCGAAGTCTCGACTCCACCCGTTACCGACCCCCTTTCCTACGACAACGTCCCTCGCTCACCCAAGGCCCTGGCTGGCAACAAAAGAGTTCAACTCGTCCGGCAGTGGCTTACCGACTTCAAGCGACCGCCAGACCTTAACGACAAAGCCCTCGCTACTTTCCTTCGCTACGCTAGCAGCTTCTTCCTCGCTAACGGCAAGCTTTGGCAACAAAATTGTAACGGTGAGCACAAGCTCTTCATAGCGGCTGACTCATGACTTCGCATTTTGCACGCTATGCATGACAACCTTGGACATTGCGGTCTGTTTGCTACGAGAGCCGCCCTGCTAGAGTGCTTTTGGTGGCCACAGGTAGCGGCCGATATCGTTTGGTACATTCGCTCGTGCCACATTTGCCAAGTCCACCAGACGACCAAAGTCCTCATACCACCTACCATCGCTATCCCCGCCGCCCTATTCAGCAAAATCTACATCGACACCATGTTTATGCTGCCTTCAAACAAGTTCAAGTATATCATCCAAGGACGCTGTTCGCTAATCCACTATCCCAAATTCCGCATGCTCGCTTGCAAAAATACTGACGCTATCGCTAAGTGGCTCTTCGAGGACATCATCTGCCGCTGGGGCGCCCTTAACGAAATCGTTACCAATAACGGTCCCCCCATCATTAAAGCTGTCGCTTACCTCACCAAAAAGTACCACATCAACCACATTCGCATATCCGGTTACAACAAACACGCTAACGGTATCACCGAATGACCCCACTTTGACGTCCGACAAGCCCTCTTCAAAGCCGTTAACGGAGACCAGTCCAAGTGGAGCTCAGCCGCTTACTCTGTCTTCTGGTCGGAACGCGTTACTGCCCACTGCCACATGGGTTGCTCCCCTTACTACGCCGCTACCGATACTCATCCCCTATTCCCCGCCGACATCATAGAAGCGACCTACCTCCAGCCACCTCCCGATTCCCTGTTAACGACTACTGACCTCATCGCCCGACGCGCTATTGACCTCCAACGCAGACAAGCTGATCTCGACCGTTTACACGATACCGTCCTTACTGCCCACTGGTTAGCGGCTCTCCGTTTTGAACAAGAGCATGCCGCTACCATTCGAGACTATGACTTCAAGCAAGGAGACCTAGTATTGATGAGGAATACACACATTGAAGTCACCCATAACAAGAAGATGCGACCTCGATACTTAGGACCGCTAGTGGTAATCTCACGTAACCGTGGAGGCGCTTACATTCTCTGCGAATTAGATGGATCCATACTCCACCAACCGGTAGCCGCCTTCCGCTTAGTCCCCTATTTCGCCCGCGAACACATCCCTCTCCCTACCGACGCCTTCGACATCGATACCGACCGTTTAAGAATGTTAGAAGAAACCGACTTACTCGATGATGAAGACCCCCCTTAATCCCGACAAATCATTAGACAATACCACCGAAGAAGATTAGAAAACACCACTTCCACTATACACCCCACTCACCGTTAAACTCCCCAAAAACCTTAACAGCTCTCGATAAGCCTTATTTCTATTGTTTCGTTTCTTTTTTTTATCTTTACTTACTTCGCTTCTATTTATCATAGACTTGCTTCCTACATACGCTTGCCGACACATACGCCAACCGTTAAGCCCTCTATTTACTCTTTTCAACTTGTCATCACTGTTCCCCATTTGCCTTTCGTTAAGACGCAGTCGTTAAGCGATGTTGCGCAAGCGCCATGATGATCTACTGAGTGTTTATCTTTTTCCCACAGTTTATTTTTCTTTTTCACCTCGATTTGTCACTCTGCCTTTCATTAAGACGCAGTCGTTAAGCGACCTTGCGCAAGCGCCATGATGATTTACTGAGCGTTTATCTTTTCTTTATTTTTCAAACTGTCTATTCCCCTTTTGCTATCCATTTCACTTTTTTAGACCGCTATCTTACCGGTCGACCCATACTCCAAGAAAATTGTTTATTTGAAAAGACCCCTTAAGGGGGTCACTCTCTGATAGTTATAAAGACAAAAACTAAAGAAAAAAAAAAAAAAAGTTTTTTTTTTAGGGCGCGGGGAGACCGTCATCCGAAGGCAGCTCTCCATCCCCCGACTTCCCCCAGTGCTCCTCCGTCACACCCGCCTCTGCCTGCCACGCGATGAAGGCATCGCAGTCGTCTTGGTAGCGCGTTAGCGCGCTCCGCGCCCTCGCCAGCAGTCGGTAGCGAGCCTGTGCCACTCGCAAGTCGTCTTCTGCCGCCCGCATCTCCCTCCCCATCAGCCACCCGACCTCTGTCGCCCTCGCTCGATACCACTCCAAGTCACCTCTAGGGTCAAATGGGAATGGGACCGGAAGGTCCTCCCCGAGCCACTCAATTTCCTCCTCCTCGATAGTCGGTTGAGGAGGAGTCCCGAACCTCTCCACCTAGCGAGTTTCATTAGCGTTACCGGTCGACCGCTAACAAAACGGACTCAACAAGTCCCTTGCCTCTGCTTCACCAGTCTCGTCACCCATTTCCACCTCGGGCGTCTCCATCTCTACCGGCCTGACAGTAACGAATCAGCCGTTAGCGATAGCTGCGAAATCTAACAAGTCAGCCACTTACCGACTACCGCTTGGGCCTGCGACTGGTCCTGCCTCCTTGGGCACTCCACCACCACCCAAGCTCTGCTCGATGGCCTTCTCCACCGCCGCCCTCTCCTCTGCCGGAGTTGCCTCTCACGACGCTGCGGCCACCCCTTCATCACTCGACTCTACCCGACACCATTTAGAGCCTCTCGCTGGCGTCGGGGCCTCGTCATCGCTCGACTCAACTACCGACCAGGTCATATCATTGACCGGCTCCTTACTGTCCCCTTCCCCTTGCCAGACCCCTTTGAGGGAGTCGGGACCTCTTCGTCGTCACTCGACTCCACTACGGACCGGCTTTTGATGCCAACAGTCCTTACTGGGCCTTTCCCCTTGCCGGTTCCCTCTGCTACCGTCCCCTCTTGTCTTGTCGGCAGGAGGAGCGTTGCCTTTTTAACGGCAGGCTCCCCGCCACCTGCCACTATCTTGCGCTGCCCCTCCAAATACTGTCTCGCCGCCCGTACCAAAGCGGCCCCCTCTGCCTTCTTCCCCTTGTGGCCCCAGCAGCAACCCCGTAATGACTTCCCCTGCACCGAACATCCCTTGCTAACCTCGTTACAATGGTAGCAAGGTAAGTTACCAGTCGGGTACCAGCAACCTTCTGGGTCGTTAAGGGCCCAGCAGCCATCGCACTACCGTCCAAGACGTTAAGCCAAAAACGATATTCGAGAAAATAAGCAAAGGACTTACCGCCCCCACCCTCTCGCAGAAGGTGGCCCTTGCCGCAGGAGCCACCAGTTTCCTCTCCTTTCTTCGCCCGACTAGTTCCCCTGTGCCTGCACCAGTGTCAAGAACTGACGAGGGCAAGTGCCCACGCAGCAATCTCTTCAGCTCCCGGTCGTTAAACGACGCGGGAACTGCTACCTCCTCATCGCTCCCTTCGTCGTCCTCGTCCCTGGTGGCCCGCTCCTTGCCTTTCAGCGTCCTCTGATACCGGTCGCCGTTAGTACTTAACGACCACAGTAGTTAAATCGGAACACTTACCTTTGGAATGGTCATTGTCCTTGTCTTTACCGCTGGCCTGGGAGTCTTTGGAGTCTGCGGCAACGCTGGCGACTCCGCTCCAGCGCTACCGGCAGCTCCGCCCTGCCGACTCGAGCCCTCCCTGCAGTCCTCTCTCATCCTTGTAACAGCCGCCGCCATCAGATCCTTCGGCGGGTGCTGGAAAAAGAACTGCTTGTCAAAAGACAGTTCTGAGAATAACTGGAAAATACCTTAACGATGCCGCTAAGGCAATAGCGGCACCGTTAGTGCTTACCGTCATAGGCTCCGAGGTCATGTCCTCGACCTCCATCTCACCCGCCGGCTGCTCACTCTTAACGCAAGCGTTAGCATACTGAACAAGCCGTTAAGAAATGAAGAAACTTACAAAGTGCCAATCAAAAGGCCTCATCCAGGCCTCCTGTCGGTACTGGGCATAAAGTGCCTGGCACTCCTCCCCGACCGCCTCCTGCTCTGCCCACGTGACCCCGCTTCCACCCGCTGACTTGAACCAGTGCAGGAATGTCGACAGAATCGACGTAACGGCCGACTGAGGATTTGTTGCGAGGAGCGCGCGCCCCATCCCGAGCACCTTGGGCGCCTTCTCGAGAAACTCCTGGGCGGCCACAAATCATGCAAAGGTATTGGAGTGGCTGAAGAAGGTGGGCGCCAACATGGTAATGCTGAAACGATGAAGTCCAAAGGATTGCTGGAGATTATTTATGGTTTTTTTTGGTATGGCGCACGGACCAAGACCCCCCGCACGGACCACGCTTAATGATCACGAGACTTCGAGGATTTTCCTTTGACTGGGGACAGTCAGTTTTTCAGTCAAGGGGAGATGATACGACCCGGTCAGCGCTGGCTGCCCAAGTCAAACCAAGCACATGACCTCAGCACGTGACCGTTACCGACCGACCGCTAACGACACTGGCCGTTACCGACCGTTCCCTTAACAACTCAGCCGACCTTGCGG
>QGOB01000310.1:42527-83712 GCA_003313055.1 Termitomyces sp. MG145 | reverse complement strand
AGAGAGGAAGGAAGGGGGACGGAGGAATTTTGAGCTGAAGATAGCGTGGGTGGCAGCCCACTCAGGGGCAGAAGGGAACGAGATAGTGGATAAGGCAGCAAAAGAAGCAGCTGAGGGTGAGACTGACCCATGTGACAGATTACCAGCCTACCTGGCAAAACGGAGGAATGGCCTGCCAGCGAGCCTGTCAGCGATGAAGCAGGTACACAATGCAACCCTCAGGCGGAAGTGGAAGGAAACATGGATGAAATCACCCAGGTACGAGAAATATGTGGACTTATATGAGGACAATCACTCGTTTGCGGCCTTCAGGTGGGCAACGAGGGGAGCAACGAGGAACCAGACAAGCTTACTGGTGCAGCTACACACAGGACATGCCCCCCTGAACAAGCACCTGCACCGACTGAGCAGAGCTGACACCAGTATCTGTGGCAGCTGCAGGGAACACATGGAGTCGGTCGCACACTACCTGCTCGAGTGCCGAGGCTACAAGGACAAAAGGGACAGGATGCTCAAGTCGATTGGGAGCGAGATGACAGACTTGAAGACACTCTTCGGTACCAGGGAGGGGGTCAAAGCAATGTTGCAGTATGTGGAGGACACAGGGAGGCTCAAAGGTAACTTTGGCAGTGTTGCCCCGCTAAACTTGATCGAGATGGATAACAATACCGAGGTGGCAGGCGAAGGTGGGGGAGGCAGTAGGTGGCCTAATAGCGAAGGGGGGTGAAAAAGAGAACGGCATGGATGACTCAGAAGGGCACGGGAACGACAAAAACAATGATGATTATTCTGTTTATCTATGCTCGAGCCTGACTGTTTTTTTTTAGGGTGCAGGGAATATAGGATGGGGACGGCCCGAATTGGGCGCTTGCCCAGGGACTCACCGTGCCTCGACTACCATTGCGTACCGCCTAAGGCGGCCCAGTCCAGTTGCGCGCGCCCTTAGGGGCTGAGCAATCACGAATGACCTACCGACAGAGGATAACTAACGAGCAAGAGGGATGGAATGAAGCGAAGGAGTGCGTCGTCAGGGATCAGGCATCTAAAACAGGGCCAAGGGCGCTGGGCCTTCGGGGGGTGGCGAGTTTGGCCCGTCGGAGGTGCATTCGAGGGGAACCCAGCGAATGGCACTCGAGTAGCTACAGCGAACATGTAAAGACCACCGTGGGCTTAGCCCGAAGTCTATAAAAGGAAAAAAAAAAAAAAAAAAAAAAAAAAAAAAAAAAAAAAAAAAAAAAAAAAAAAACTTAGCACTCATCGTCTTCATTACGCACCATACAGGTGCCCTCGCTTCACCTTTGTCAAGCACCATACGAGTGCCCTCGTCTTGCCTTTGTTAATGCTAGCGCTTATGGCTAGCGACTTGTATATTTCTGTTAACTCCTCTTAAACTCCCTTAACGACCTTCTGGGTCTTTTACAGATCCCTTAACCCGCTGCAATTTGGTAGCGACCCTAACGGCTGTACCATTATCTCTTACCACTCTCTCACTCCTCCTTACCGACTCCAACTTCACAACTCCTTACTGAGTTTCTGGGACTTTGCTAGACTCCTCTCACACACACATGTAACGCTACTACTTGCTAGCTATCCCTATCTAGCTGGTCTTGTTGGTTGTTTCCTGCAAAGCAGCTAGGCAGCAAGTCAGCGCATCACCATACACCTCCACTGCCTAGCTCTAACCGCTTTGCATGTTTGCCTGTAGAATCTTTTAATACAGTTCCTTCTCTTGATTCTTCTACATGCAAACCGATTGAGACCTCCACAGCCATACTACCCCCTCTTCCTCCTACATCAGCCAAAGCTCATCCTCCTCCCCAAGTGCGCCTTCCCAGCTGAGAACGCCATCTTCCACGCAAGTATACAGTGGCTTCCATCCCATCAGCTACCTCCCTCTCTCTGGAGGTAGAGATAGAGACTACAGATACGCAGTGTACACAGCGAGTCCAGGCTCTTCTGGATAGTGGGGCCACTGGACTCTTCATGGATGTCGTGTTTGTCAAGAGGCATCAGCTGACCACCCGACCATTGACCCGACCCATTCCGGTATACAACATTGACGGTACCCTCAATGAAGCTGGCTCTATCCAGTGTGTGACAGAGTGTATCCTCTGCTATCGCAACCATGCAGAACGGGCAGTGTTTGCTGTCACTAGTCTAGGGAAGCAGGATATCATCCTAGGCTACACCTGGCTGTGCCTGCATAACCCAGATATTGACTGGTCTACTGGGGAAGTCAAAATGAGTCGATGTCCATGGCAATGCTCTACCTGTGCAGAGGAAGCCCTCAACAAACATCTGACAAAGAAGACAAAGGTAGATTTAGGAAGTGGATGACAAAGGACTGAAAGGCTCTTTCAGTGATCTGGCTACACATTGTAAAGAGGCTGCCTATATTTATTGCATGTCAATGATGTTTAGGAAGCTCTAGTATGATGAACCTATGCCATATCTGGGGCTAAGATGTTGTCAAGACAAATGCTAATGCTATCATCTTGACAGGGTTTTATATATAAAATTGATGGTATCTAGTGGTGGTATGCACATCATGGTGTTGAAGTTAGTAGGGTGTCTGCACATGACATCCCATCCAATTCTAACAAGAACATACATAGGTTACAGAGTTATGTGCTGTCATATAAATTTTCCCATCATTGCCAATACACTCACATTTGGTCATTCATGTTTGGCACATTGCATGCATCTTCTGTGGACCTGAAAAGGTTTTTGTGCTCCTTCCCTATAATTTCCTGTGCCTTCAGACCCCTTTACCATCCCTACCTTTAACAGGTTATAGGCCCCAGCCCCAACTCTATCAAACAGATTGCTGCTTCTCATGCTTCTTTCACATGTCATCCTTACTGTCATGTCTTACTCAATTCCTCATTCCTTTGCTACCATACTCCATCACAATGTCCCCAACAAGCTCAACAACTCCAACTGGTCCATATGGACTAAGAAAATGATGGGTGCCCTTCAAACCATTGCCATGACTGGCATCACTACTGGACAACTTCCTGCACTCAGCCCAGAGGAGAGGAAGGTTTGGGATAGGTCAGATAGGATGTTGAGTGGGTATATTTATGGACAGGTCTCAGATGAGTATCAACATCTTATTGAGGACTGTGGTATTGGCACTGCTGCCTGGGCTGCCCTCAAGGCTCATCTTGAGAAGTCAATCATTGGAAATTGCATGGCTGCTCATGAAGAATTTTACCAGATCCATCATGATCCCAACTGTCCTATCTATGCCTACCTTTAGGCTCTTCAGTCTGCCAGGCAAAAACTCACTGCATTTGGTGTTATGATTGACAATATCAAATTCAAAGATGTCCTCCTCATGTGTCTTGATGATTCCTTTCATACTGTTTGGCTCAACATTCTTGCTCAATCCCCTGAACCTGATCTTGCTAAGATCAAGGTCATGCTTGCCAGTTCCACTGCTGCTGACCTTGTCACAATCAAGCTGGAGGGAGCTAATGCAGTTCAAGGTAGAAACTCCACCAGGTCCAGTAACCCCCTCATCAATGATAAAGGCAATCATTGATGTGACTCCAACTCCAATGGTTGCCACTGCTGTGGAAGGAAAGGTCATCACACTTTTGCCTGTATCTATGATATGCTACACAGTATCAAGGATCACATTATGAAGAACCCTCACTCTGGCTCTCCCTTCTCTTCTCCTCCTTCAACTTGTCATGCTCACATTGCTAATATTGATGCTGTCCCTGTCTGTGCTGGTGTTGCCCTCACTGGTCCTTTTGACCCTGACCCCAATCATGTTGATCCCTCCTCTGATGATGAATGGTATGCAGCACTCACTGCAGGAAAGAGCTCCCCATATCCTTTGACAGATAATTTGATTTTGATGGGAGCTCTTGGGTTTTGGTGGGAGTATTTCTTGCATCATGTTAGTAGAATGTCTGCACATGACGCCCCATCCGATTCAAACAAGAACATACATAGGTTCCATAGTTACGTGCTGTCATGTAAATTTTCCCATCGTTGCCAATACATTCGTGTTCGGCGCATTGTGTGCGTCTTCTGTGGACCTGAAAAGGTTTTCGTGCTCCTTCTCTGTGATTTCCTGTGCCTTCGCACCCCTTTGCCGTCCCTACCTTTAACACATGGCACATGATAGCCGTTGGAAGTTGACTCCTAGAACACATGGGTAAGTAATGTAATCCTCAGTCGTCGTGTTCACTTGACTCTATATTGAACATACCTAGAATGCATGGGTAAGCAATGTAATCTAGGTATGGTCCAGCGAGGTATTGTCATCTAGGTATGTAAGTAACTTACCCTCAGTTGTCGTGTTTACTTGCATGTTTCAGTAGCGTATATATATATAAATAAAACGTATATTAAGGGTGAATGAAACGAGATTAATTAACCCTCCCGGTGATTAGAATTGCCGAGTGACTGACTAGCTTCTTGTTTTGTAATTGAGGGCCTGCTCAGTGCTAGTTGACCCAAAAACGGAAATCAATATTGTATTATGGTGCTCCACCACATGATCTTTGTCTCTTCACATTGCATTCATTCACCGAGCCGTGTCAAGGTCTTGGCTTCTCGTTAGCCTTCCCCAGTCCTATCTCTATCCGCTATCTCACTTTCCAAAGATGGAAATCAATATCATCACAATATTGTGGTGGCCTGACTTCTAGTTGACCTCCCCCAGTCCTGGCACTTTTCTATCCCTTCTACATTTTCTCAAGAGAATGAAAGTACGTATCATTGGCCTGACTGTGTAGCCGTCATCAATACTAAGAGATTGCGCCTCTAGTTTTTGTCCGCCGTTGCTCCTCTCTTTCTGTTTGCCGGCTGTATCACTGCCTCTGTTGCAGGAATCGCTGCACCCGCTGAAGAGGTTGCTGCCTCCGCTGAGGAGGTCGCTACCTTCACTGAAGGGATCGCCAAACGTGTAGGTTACTCTGCCTGTCTTACAACTCTTCCGTTAATTTGTTCCACAGGAATCACAGGCTTGCACTCCCTCCAGATGCCTGTGCGGTGGCATCCAGGGTCAATTCTGTGGCTACTATACCCCCTCAAATCCTGGCTGTATCACAGGTCACGTCTATGAGTGTGCCACTGGGACTGGAAAAACCTGCGATTACGGCCCCAGGGACTCTTGCCGACTCTGCGGCCTGCTTGTCTGCTAAGCATCCAAGATTAAATTGCGCAGAAAGGATAATTTGAACTTTTCAACAAATCTACTGTGCCATGTCTGATGTTTGAAAGTTTCCGTTGCCCATGTTGTTTTGGACTCTACATATGATTAATTACTCACAAGTTTTTCTGCTCGAAGTCCACAAAAAATGAGAGACAGTTAGCACTTCTACGCCAAAGACCGTTCACTCTCTGTTATTTTTTTTTATTTCCTAATCCCGTTGAGGCAATGCCCTATGTCAGGGTCTGCTCTCTATGTACAACTTTTGCGTAGCTCTCCTGTCGTATGTCATCTATAACTATGTTATGATCACGCCCGGAGCTGGGCTCGTGTCCGTATTAAGCCCACTTGGGCGACTGTAAGCGTGATATGTTAATTAGAGTCCGACAGAGTAAGTAGAGTATGGAAAGAAAGGAAAACTTGGCTCGCCAATTGCACTCATCAACCTTGGGCCTCTTCGGTCTCAGTCATGAAAGTAAGGTCTCCGTAAGATCTCTCAATCGGTTTCGTTGCGTGGATGTATGTGAACGTTTTTACAGCGTTGGGATCGCTAAGTAGGACTGCTAAGGCGTTGGGTCCCGGTCACACCAGATCACGTATGCTGTTTCTGTGTCTCTCATGGTGTTGAGCAGTCTCGTAGGTAGTGGTGTACAGTCTCCGGTGCCTTGCCACATGCCGTGCAGATGGGGTTCTCCACCTTCTGGACTCGGTGGAGGCATGCGTTCAGCGGATAATGTCCTGTCCTGAGTTGGACTAGGAGAGATGCGTGTTTGCGAGGTAGGCCTCTCAACGTGGCTATGATTCTAGTCGCGTTGGGCATGTTAGGATCAATGGCTTCTGGCTCTCTCGAATCTCGGTGACTGTAGGAGGCGGTTTTGTGCCGATGTCTTCCGCGCTTTCTTGTGCTGCGTGATGATCGCCGCCTTTGGACTGGGGTAGCGCCTTCTGCAGGATTCGCAGGCCTGCAGTCCTTGTGTCCTTGCCTTTGGCCGCTCTCTTTGTCTCTTTGTCCGCCCTCTCGTTGCCTGGCACGGTGTCCAGTAAACTTCAATATCCACGGTTGGTCCAGTCTTCCTGGTCTTTCGGATGCCTTCCAATACTTCGTCAACAAGGTATCGGCCCGTGCCGAGTCCCGAGTGCTCTCATTCCTGATCGATTGTCTGTTCCCATCGTTACTCTCCTCACTCTCCTCGCCACCCTCCTGCTCTTCAATTCTCACCTCAGCAGTTCTAGAGCCAGGACATGTCCCACGCGTTCCCCTTCGAAAACAGTGTGTTCTTTCTCACTTCCCAGACATTCCCTTACCACTTTTGGAGCACTGCCGCCTCCCTCACCTTCCCTTTGTACCCCGACCCGTCGGTGTATATTCGTATGTCTACTTCATTCTGTTGCTCCCTCTCTAAGGCCTCCTCTACAGTGCCGTCTATTACCACCCTCACCGGGTACTCCCAGTCTGGTGCTCCCCTCACTATGTCGGTTGTTTCCACCTCTTCGGAGTCCTCGTCCAACGCCTTCAAGATGTAGTGGAGGGGTCCACGGTGTCGCTTGACAAATTTGGAAACTCGTCAAGCGGGCTTGTGTAGAGGGTCTCTCTGTTATATCTCCAGAATTTTTCTACAGTGGCAGGTTGGAACTACATAAAGTTACTGAACTCATCTCTCGTGATTCTCTGACAGCTAAGTCAAGGAGAAGGAGTGGAGAGTAAATCGATAAAGGACGTAAAGGCCATTTCAGTGATATTAGAGAGCCTGCCGATATGTATCGCATGTCTACGACGTCGAAAGAAGCTTGAGATGCTCTTAAATCAATGTATGAGACGTGTGGCGCAATAGGCCTGGTCATATACAGGAAGTTATTCCGTGCTAAATACAAAGATGGCGCAAGTATCACCCATAATTTCCAATAACCCATAAGTTTTTGGTTCCATCAAATATGTTCAGAGGGAATCATGGCTTACCTCCAACAACCCATACCTCATACATTTTTGGACATCCATAACCGATAACTTACTTAGAATGGGTAAGTAACTCATTTACTTGATCTTGAGCATGATTTTTGCCTCGAGAACCGAGAGGGAAATCTTCGGAAAATCTGTTAATTGCTTGAGGCATTCAATGTTTCCCAACACAATGTTGAAGAACTAGGGATCCAAAGTCAGTGACAAAGATTTCAACGTTACAACTGCTTACCTCGCTTCCCCCGGCCTTTTATTTTATGCATCGAGTCAGCTAACTTGAAAGAAAGCAGAAATTGATTGCGCGGATTACCCGACACCTCAAGCGCAGGTGCAAGCAACCAAAAAGCAAGCTAACTCATAACTGTGCTGTCATTTCGACATCGAGCCGGACTGTCAGGTGTCGCGATTGAATACAGAACCAATTGTCTCGAAGTTCCCGTCACTTTTTCATCAATTGCTTCAAAAGTTTTGGCCAGCTCAGGTTTCTGGTGACCCTATTCTATGGAGCTACTCTGTTGCTTAACTTGATGCTTCTCTGCATCAAGTATGGGATCACATTTTGTATTCATAAGTTAAGTTAAGGTGATATAGCTGATGTCCAGAGCCCATCTGAGTATGCTATCGAATACGACTATCAACCTCGACAATTGCAGCACATTATCCAGGACTTGGTGACCTGTCTCGAAGTTGCTGTCAATTTTTCCCCAATGTCAATAATCCCCAAGTTGAGGGCACACATGCTATTCAAGAACGGATGTCAATTTTATATCACAGCGTGCTCTACTTATGTCTTTCCACAGCAACAATCCTTCCATTGGGTTGGGTAAAGTCCCGACCTTTAGCTAGCTACTTCTACTCTTCCAATTCATTATTGTTAGCACGACAGTATGCATGCATGATCGTATGCCGAGGCTGATATTGACCAGCTTCTTGCTATCCGATGTAAAGGAGGGTCTGCTGACTGTTGTGACCTTGAATCCTTGTTATCATGACGGTATGTACGTCGTAGCACACTCAAAAACGGATAGTATCATTGTATTATGCTTCCACCGCATAATTATCTTCGTTCTTCCTTGTATTTAGTACTCAGGCACTTGAAAAAATCCTGACTCATCTGGTTTTTTTCCTGCAGATTTTCTTCTCTTGACTCCAGCGATAACACTAGCGCTTAGCCAGACAAACTGGTTTCACCAATAGCAAAGTTGCTGGTGCCCCAACGCAGGTTGCGCCCACTGATAGACTTATCTATAAAACAGTTAGGGTCGATGGAGGGGTCACCAAGAATTGACCCTCAACCCCGTCGCAGGTGCATGCGGAGGGAGTGAAAGCCTGCATTTCTTTTCGGAATACAATCAATGCATGGTTCACAGGCAGATAGACGTACACATTTGGTGACTCCTACAGCAAAGACAGTGACCAACGGGCTACAAATAAGAACTAGAAGGGAATCTTTAGTGCCGGGAACAAAGAAAGCGAATGATACGTACTTTCGATATCACGAATGTTAGGATGTTAAGCATCCAATATCGAATTAACTTGAGTGACGTTTGGGCTACGAGTTTAACTCATCGATATACATGTTATTCGCTGTACACTGTGTCAGCAGTTAGTTACCTTGCTCATGTTTGTATACTCGGTCACGATCAGGAAATTCACCGCTTTGAGCTACATACTCACCAGTGCACGAGCCGTAACCTACATTATACCCAGAGGAAGAAGATAGACTCGAGTGTACAATTAGCGGGACCACACCGTGATATCGGCATCATGAAGCAATTCGTCAGAAAGTGAAGATAAAATAAGGTTAATGTCGTCATAAAACCTGCTGCCAGACAGGAGAACCCGCACAAACACGTAGCAAGTAGATATAAGAAAAAGACATCACAAGTCATAAGGATCACGAATAAAGATGGGATTTGGGGAATCCAGATGAGAAATACTAAGGATGTGTCGTGCGATCAGCAGAGGCAAGGAGTCTTGTAATCTCAAAGGGTTACTTATAGAAGGAGAAATTTGTCGCCGTGAACCACAATATTATCGAGCCCGGCCACCTGCATCGCATTGAAGTATTTTCATCCACACGGGCGCAACCCCCTCTTCTTCACAACCAATTTGCATTCCGTTGTCTTTGAGAATGAAGTACTCCCGTGCAGGCGTCTGTACTATTGCCACGGCATTGTGAAGTGGTTTTCTATCGGATGAAATAAAATGCACGCTCTCCACATGATGATGTCTGGATCGGCGTGAAAATTGTTCCCAAAAATGTTCCAGAAATTATGACGAGACTCACGCTGGCAAGAACAAGTGAAGCCTAGCGTCTCCTCTCAGTGGCCTTTGGATTGGCGATGAAAGTCCGTTACTTTCCTGTGCCATTGCAGTTGACGACATCCAACGACCGCTGACACTAGAGATCGTTTCAAGGAACGAACTTCGTTGGTCGCTGGAATTTCCGTACCTATTGCTGACCACACAGGCTAAGACATACCGTTCCGCAACAGTTCGCTTTGCAGTCCCAATTTTGCCTTCAGCTTCGACCCTTGACAGCCACAATCTGCTTATTCCTCGATAGTATTCTTCATAGTTGGCCCACTGTAGACGTTCCATCAGTGAATTACTTCCTGTTCGTGTTAGGTGCTGATGGACATAGGCAGACCAGTCTGCACGCAAAGGTATCGTGTTCTGAGGAGCGTTTTTCCCGTCCAAGCGCGATGCAGGGTGACCAATAACCTCGCATGTCGCTTCAAGAACGTACGTTATCTCTTTACCATGAGAGGACTGTGATTCAATGCTCCAGATCTCGCCTTCGACAACTTCCTGAGCATCGACGATTGTGAAGGTCGTCCTGATCGTCAACCCAATGGAGACTTCAAAGAACAGACGCGTGAGCAGGAACCTGTTTCTGGAATCGCAAGCAATTACTAGGTGTGAAAGATCTGGCTTACCTTGCCGCGATCGTTGCTTGCTTTGCATTGTCGGGACTCGTCCATAGACGATTTGAGATCAGGGATCTGCCGCCCAAAGCCTTCCCAAGAAACGAAGTTAGGAAGGTATTCTTGCGAGTGATATATTCTTTTTGACGAGCCGCAAGATATGGCCACATATTTATTGTGTTCTGTGAATATTGCTTCATCACAAGAATGAGCCGACGCCCAGAAAATTCCCGATTCAAACGCTGCGCTGCAGAAATGTAGACTTTGATTATCATGTAAAGTCAATCATAAGAGTGTGATTTGCAGCGACGCGGACAGACCTGCATATCGAAAGAGACGAGAGCACTGGGCAAGGCTTTTGAGATCCTGCAGTGAGACAAAACAGAATGCAAGAGAGAATCGCAAGACATGTTTGCGCTGTGACAAAGATGGGGGCATCAAGACAGGCAGGAGTTGTAACAAAGGAGGGTTGTCAAAGTCCAAGTCAAAAGCTGCAAGAAGACGACCCTGAGAAATCGCGTCTTGTCGGATAGTAGAAGATTTTTCCGCTTTCTTGACCACGAGAGGGACGAACCGTTTCCTTGTTTTCATGGCCTGGGTCTGCCCGGCAGGATTTTGAGAGGATTGGAATGAGTCAACAATTGGTGTTAGCACTGCTAAAGTCTCCGGAACAGAAGCAGCTAACGGAGGGAAGTGAGGTAGAAAGGCGGATCTTGCGCCGCTCCCATGTAAGGATGAAGAATCAGCTGCACGAAGACTGGGAAGAGCAGAAGAGGTCGACGATTGCAGTCCTCGAGATTGGCCGGATATATGCGGGGAGTTGGCAAGAATATTCCTCTTCTTGATGACGTTGGCATCTTGTGGTGGTGCCTGTTCTGCCTTACGTTTCAGTGCAGAGCGTTCTAGAGAATTGTTGGGTAAGGATTGGGGAGTCCCCAAGGGAGCGGTCGTTGGATTTGGTGTGAGACGGCAAGTAGACACAAAATCCTTAATTAAACGAGGAGAGTCTTTCTGCGCTATGGTTTGCACATGAATTTTTGCATGCTCCACTTGAGGGACGTCGGAGTTGGCCGCAAGTTCACCAGCAGGTGCTTCCGCTGTGCCCGAGCTCGATCGGCGTGATGATACATCACGCAAAATAGCAGTCGGCTTAGAAGAAGCTGATTCGCCCCTAGCGTGATCAAGAATCTTTTGGATGATTGCGGCTTTCTGAAGTTTTGAGTAGGCCGAGATTTTCTTGTCCTTGCATATCACTTTTAATTGAGGGACAGTGAGTTTTGATAAAGCCTCAGCATTCAGTGCATCAGCAGACATCCTGAATCTTGATGTGAAAAGAAAGTCACAAGAGATACAAAAGATCAGTGGAATCTTGACTCAAGGGAGGATCCTAGATGTCCAATGCGACCGACGACTTGCGATGGCCAAAATTGAAGAGTACACAAACCACAACAATGGAGGGACATTGATGCTATTGTAGAAAGGTGATCTCTGATACAAGTAGACTATTCTACTATTCTACAGTTGTTGAATTGGTACAAATTTTCACAAAAGATATGCTATCTCAAGAGATCTAGCGGTATTAATCATATATTGGCAGAGGTAACAGGCTAGACACAGCTCAGAACAGTTCTTGAAGGTATGAGGGTAATCTTACCGATCAGCATTGAACAAAAAATTATTGGCAATATCTTCGCCTTCTAGGAAGCGATTGGGGAACAGGACTACGAAAAATATTATCAGACTTCCAGACGATACTGTGTGAGTTGTATAAACATACCCAAGTGTCCATTAGTTTGACCCAAGAGCTTCTCCATTTCCT
Organism: Termitomyces sp. MG145; assembly: GCA_003313055.1. Classification (NCBI taxonomy): domain Eukaryota; kingdom Fungi; phylum Basidiomycota; class Agaricomycetes; order Agaricales; family Lyophyllaceae; genus Termitomyces; species Termitomyces sp. MG145. Next base: position 71,836 of record QGOB01000310.1, on the reverse strand, counting down.
CGCGTTCCCATTTTTCGAAAGGTTCACTACCACGGGTGGTTTGTCTTGGTCGAAGATCTTTTTCCAGGTGGCCGGCGACGCTGTTGGAGGTCGATGGCGAAGGATTCTCTATGCCCTCCCGACTTTGGTCGGAAGCTGTTTCCGTGGGTGCGCCTTCATCGCCCGTCTCTGACGGAACTCGGCCGACAGGCTCTGAGCCCGTACTGTCACGAGGCTAGAAAGAAGAAGAACCGATGTAAAAACCCCGAAGTGTTTCTTAACGAGTGACCTACTCTTTTGTTCAACCTTTCATGATGGAGAACAAACTCTTTATATTGTTTCCATGTCGTGATCAAATCGTCAGGGATCGCATGAAAAACCTTCCGATAAATCTCTGTCTGAACTTCCAGTTAGAGGGGACCAAATTATTAGACAGATTAGCTCACATTGTGCACAGCACTGGTCACCCAGACATTCTTCCAGAAAGCGTCAGATATAGGATCTTCAAATCCATCAACTTCGACTTTGGGCCGCGGAGTCTTCAGCTTCCAGAAGTTCAGCGACCTTCGTATCGATGCCCGTGCTTCGACGGCAGACTGCTCTTCCTTATCGGCGTCATTGACTCCTGATTGGGCATGAGGAGGTTGATCGTCAGTCTGAGGGGACTTCGATGCGTCGGCGGGGGCGCCATATAACGTGCGATCATCAGTGCGGGGTTGAGCATCACCATTCTCGCTAATCAATTTGTAGGAACGCAAATTGGACCTATCATAGTCAGCCATTCCCTGACTTGCGTTAGTTTCCTGCTCGAAATACTTGTCCGTTCGTTCGACAGGTGGCCGCCTTTCTGCGACGGTTTTTTCTTCGAGAGTAGGTACAATTGCACTCGCGAACCCAGGCACTTCCTTACCCTCACGAGTGAAGGTTTTCCGTTCAGCCTTCAAGATATCGTCGCCCGCTGCAGATGAGGCAGTTTTTTCCCCGACACCTATCTTCTTTAATGTGTTCGTCGTGGCTTTGGAGGCATTTTCGCCCGTCGCATGGACGGCTATAGACAGCATAAGGAACAATTGCGAAACGTCAGGAGGCATCAAACCTTGCTTAGCGCCACCAAGTGTATCACGGAACAGTGTGCCGACAGGACTGCATTGCTTGGATTTCTTGATGTGCGTGACACCCTCTTCTCTTCCGTAGACCTGCTCGGTATCCGGATCCCAGGCGTTTTCCGCATACTCGGGCTGCACGGGTTCATTGGCCATAAGGTCTTCTTCGTCTAACGCGTCCACATTAACTCCCAGGTGTTCTCGCATCAATCGAACTCGAAGCGTATGAGCAAAACGTCCGACTTTGAACGGCTTTCCCGCCATAGTACTACAGCCCGTCAATGAATATGGTTCGAGAGCCCGCTGTGTACTTACCAGTCGATCATATCCGTGTCTCGAATCACAGCGGCCAACTCAGAATCTCGATCTCCGCGTTGAGAGCGTTCATTAATGTTGGCGCTGCCAATAATGGCAAGGCGATCGTCGACGATGCAAACTTTACCATGTATGTAGACCTGTGAGAATTGATTAGAGATTATCTCACTCTGGACAGTATGCAGACCTGTTCCGTTGTTAAAACATCCCCACGCATCTTGGCCCAATTGCGCAGCGAGAAGACAGATATGTACTCATCCGGCTATGGAAACGACTCTTTAGTAAAAAGAAAAGAAATCAGATATTATTTCCGAACATCAATGCCTTCCTTGCGTAGTCGAGCGAATATTGAATTTGGACCTCGAGAGATAGTGCGGTTCTGGCATTCAAGTATGATCCGGATCTAGCCATAGACAGAGATGAGCTGACCGCTGAAAACCTTATATGTATATATATTTGCGACATACCGCACTAGCATCACTGTGATCAACAGGGAAAGTAAAGCCAGGGAGCAGTGGTATCACAATGCAGCACTTCCACGGAGTACCATCGCGGTATGCACGAATAATTCGATGTACGATCGCATCTCCAATTTTATTTTCGACCTTGACATCATTGACGGTAGTCCTTCCCGCGAATGTTTACCATCAATTTCTCATAGATCAAAACGAGGGAGGATAGCTGCGAAGCAAATACGTACGAGGAAATGAAAAACTGGTTTTCGATGTACACAAAATGTTCAGACATTTGAATCGCTGATCAAGTTTAAGCTTCAAAGCCCCCAGAGGAAGGACACAAGCACGAACCCTTGAGATATGCGTTCTGTATGGAATGCTCGATCTTCGCGGGGGTGCCCATTGACCATGGCCCAGCGGATCGGCAGACCTGCATCTCACATGTCCCGGTGAGGCCTAATTGATGCAGTTCCCCAGGTTTGAACTCGGACGGGGGTAATAAGAACGGCATAAAACGAGAATGGTTCTAAGTCGTTGTTAATTCTGTACGGATCAAGATCTGAGACTAAAACAGACCTTTATTCTCAGGAGATAGTTCCACCTTGGAAACACACGTCAACAGCATGATGTGAAAATCCTACCCCATCACTAACCTCTGCACAAAGTGGCGCGCGAGATCACGGGCAGGTTGTCCGACCACCTGCATTCCTACGTCATGCCTAAACAGGGAGCGTTCAATTTTGGTAACCAAACATATCAAAGGTATGGTACCAGGGCATCCTTGGCACTTTTGTACGATTATACATGTCCTCTTCAGGTTTGTTCAAGGTATGGAAGTCAGTTACTCGAGGATTGCTATAATCCTTTCCTATGTAATGCGACGAGATAAGTTTAAATGAATGGTCTGCAATGTGCACACACCTGGCCAAATTTCTGGTTGGTCAGTGCCTTCAGTGTCGTCCACAAGAACATGTTGTGGCGTGTCCCACCTGCGTCGTACTCAGCAATGTTAAGGTGACACGTATCACGGGCCACAAACCGTCCGAAACACAAGTCAAGACCACCCATGAAAGCAATAGCCTGATCAATTACACATAATTTCTCGTGCTGAATGGGGTTGAAAAGAAGTTAGAAAATACCACGGACCACTAAAAAAAATTAGTCACATGTGCCCAATAGAAGGTACCAGTCTGAAAATGAGATGGAGATCGCTGAACCATTACATTTGGATGCAGCGACATCAAACGCTGCTTAGCATAGCTGGATTACTAAGTTATTACCCCTTAAACCTGAACAGATGGTCACAAGCTTACTTGCTGTCAGTAGGGGTAGTGCGATTTGAAACTTCTTGGCTGGAAAGCATACCAAATTGGCCTAAGTATGTTCCAGAACTGTGCGGCACTCACTATAGGATAATATAAATTTTAACGCCTTCCTTTGCTTTCCTTTCCAACAGCCGGTCCAGCCGATACCGGTCCTTACCGGGGCGTCGCATATGAAGCTCTGTACGATATAAGATGAAATTTCTTCAGCATAAAAATTGATTTGAACCTGGAGATAGCCACCAGTCGTGGATGTAGATGGTTTCCCGGGCCAGGAGGATGGCGCGCGACAGATTCCAGAAGTAATCGCGCTGTCAAGCATACATATCAGTTTGGTGTGAAAAAACTGGGGATCTGGTTCCTCACGCCGTCAACTAGCCATTGTGCTGCAACATTAAGACGGATCGGGGCGAAGCTGTCAAAACGGTTCTTGCCGACATAATGCGAAGTCGCTGCCACTTTCTCGAATGCGGTAATCCACTGTAACATTTGTCTCTGGTAGAGCAACAATCAGGAATTAGTATCAGCTCAGAAATAAATGTCTTCCCCTTACTTCATTACGAGCGAAAAGTTTTAGCCGCATTTGAGCATTAGTTACATAGAAAGTATGTTTCGAGACATCCTCAGAATGATCCCGTCCTAGTGGCGGTTGTTCATCGTTTGTATTGACCAACGGGTTGTCATTTGTGGAAGGGTCTAGCATCGCAGAAGGCGCTCGAGAGGCTACAGACGCCGAACTTTCCGAGCCATGTGCTGACTCGTCATGGTCATCTCCATGTACATCATTGACTGAAGCTGCTCGCCGTCCGCCATCTGCGTGAAAGAGTCTAGAAAACCTACTAGATACTGAACCGATCGTAGACCGACGCGCTGTCTCAGGATGGGGTGCTTTGTCAATTGGTTTATGCGAGCTGCTAAGACCTTCGACGTGGAGGAGGTTCAGGCCTTGCCTATAATATCGCTTTGGCCGTTCAATTTCGAATTCAGTATCGAGGAGAAAAACATCCCAAATGGTCAACTGGGCGAGCAGAGGTGAATATGAGGGACGAATTTGAGTGAAACCATACGGTACCTCTCCTGGCTCCTCCATGACAACGAGATAACTTTCACGAATGGCACACCATCTGGCGGCCTTCCTGGCTCTCCATCCCACGGATTTTCGTCCAAAGCCTCCGCCGAGGCCTTCAGCAGCTATTTGAAGATATCCAGCCTTGTATTGGCACCCTCCAGTTTGTGCTGTTGTTAACGACAGGGCGCTAATTTCGAGGAAGGCAGCTAGACGGTTTGAAGACGGATGTAACATCTAGACATGCTCAATGATCACTCGATAAAGAACAAACATGATACACTCACTACTGCCCTTATCAATTCGATAAGGTATTTTTCTAAGGATTCACGTTGCAGACGAGCAAAATCAGTTTGGCTAACATCGCGGCCTTCCTTCTTGAGAAATTTCAAATAAGGTAGACCTAAATATGCGTTGGAAAATGTAGATTAGACGATTAATTGAGGACCTACTTGTTCGCGGAAATTCGGGCATTTTGTCAATGTTGCGTTTATATACATTCGTCACACTATAATGGGTATGTAGGGATAGGAAATCGCGCAGTTGGCGATAGATCACCCAGCGCGCGGCCCCGTTTGCGTATTCACATTCGATTCGGAACACAGATTTGTGCCCATACAACGGGTGTAGGCTGTCGCTAACTCGTATACGAAGGCGGTGGAGGAGAACCGGTATACGACGATGATCTTTCTCGTCACGTTCAAACCATAGACGGAGCATCAAAGTAGCAAGACCTCCAGTAATGAGCTCGTCAGTGATATTCACCCGATGAGAGGCCACTGAAGGTCCACGTTGTATTTCTTCCCGTTGTTGGTTTACGATGTTAGGTATCAGAGAACGGATCATGCTCCAGCGATTACCGTCGCGTCCTGGCCTCGCATCTGAATTTGAATCAGGAGAACTGGAAAATGCGCGTCGCAAAGTTGAAAATTTCAAAGAGGTAGGAGAAGTTGAAGACTTGTGAGTGGAAGGGGAAGCCCCAGACCTATCGCAAATTTCGTTTGTAGAACTGCTTTGTAAATGACTGGAAAAGCCTATTTTTGGGGACCTGTCCACCGGTGTCTGGCTCGTCGCGGCGCGAGGCGTGGGTTCTCCAGGACTATGGGTATCAAAGTCGAATCCTGACTTTTCCTGGCTTGGTGAATCTCTCGGTGAATCCTGGAACCACTTCAATGGACTCCAACTTTCATCTCCTGTTCTACTCTCCCTCCTTTTTCCCTTTTTCCCCGTCTGCCCATACTCCAAAGCGCTTCTAAAGCCATTTGGCAACGTGAGCGGAGACTTGAATATACCTTCAGGCGACATGAGATCCGGATTCTCCCTGGGTAGCGACGGAGAGGGTGAAAGAGAATATGACAAGGTGCGCGGAGGTCCTGTCCTCCTAGAAGGTGAATCTGAATCTGAGAGAGATACAATGTAGGACCCAGGTGAGCGTATTGGTGTACCATCACCAGTACCACATAAATGGAACGGGAACGATACAGCCTCTCCATTTGCCGAATTGATGGGGTTAACAGCGTCTTCTGGTTGATAGTGAGCAGTGGTAGTCTGCTGCATGATGCCTGTGAGCGACATAGGACATGTAGGACGTCTGCGTCGACGAGCTCAGTGACGTCGTCTGATTTGTGGAAGTCAATGGTTCGATGATGAGCTAGAGCCTAGAGTTTGCCACAGATAGATTGAACTTGAGAAAGTCCGATGACATCACACCATACAAAGTATGCTTTTATTTATCTAGTCAACCAACCCAGCTACGCTTTGACCAGCTTTTATCCCAAAAACCGCTCCTGCAGTCAACCCACTACCCCCAGGATAATTGTCAAAAAAGAGGCCTCCTACCATTTCACCTGTACAGAATAGCCCGGGAATCACACGGCCGCCTTCTCTTAGCACAGCCGCTGACTGAGGATCAATCGCCAGACCACCAAACGTAAAGGTTACCCCACAGGTAACCTTGACGGCCATGAATGGTGGTCTGTCTAGGGGCAATGCCCAGTTGGTCTTCGGTAGCGTGAGCCGCCTGTTCTCGGACTGAGTCGTCAACCCATCCTTGACGGCTGGATCCCACTGAAGACCTGGATGCTCGTCTCGATGGCTGTAAATGGCTTCGTTGAACTCCTTCAATGTAGTTAGGAAGCCTTCTTCATCAGTCAGCCCCTTTTCGACGAGCTTCTCTGCCAGCTCCTCCAAGGTAGAGGCCAAAATCTTTTCCACAACACCTTCACCATACTCTTCCTTTCGAAGACTAGCTATGACTTGAGAGTCCCAAATCTGAAAGGCAAACCCCCCTGGCTGATTGAGAATAGCACGGCCAAACTTTGCGTACGTGTAGTTACGATAGTCTTCGCCCTCGTCTACAAAACGTACCCCGCTGGCATTCACCATGATGCCGAGGGGGTAACCAGATTTTGTGTACTGATTTGTGAGATCGCGCTCACCAGCGTCAGCGGCTGCATTTGAATCCCAGGCAGTACTGTGGCAGCCAGCCCAATCACCTGTGAATTTCGCACCAACTGCCTTTGCCAGGGCAAACCCATCACCAGTGTTGTATGGCGTTCCACGCACCTGAGTAGCGGTCTATAAATGGACATACATAGTATGATTCATGGTCATCTTACTCGAGCTTGTGCCCACCCAGCTCCAAGGTACTTTTCTCGGAGTTCCTTGTTGGCCTCAAATCCACCCGCCGCCAAGATCACAGCGCGAGTCCTCAAATACACTTCGTGTCCAGCTCTCCGAACTACGAGACCAGAGATCTTGTCGTCACTCATGACGAGTGACAGCGCAGGTGTATCAAACCAAACTCGGACACCAGCCTTTTGGAGTGCCTTCTGATGTGCAGCAATCAAACCTTTCCCGCCATTTTCAACACTGAGAACCATGCCACCCCAAAACTTTTGTCTTCCATCAATCTCATAAGCTTGCCGGTTGAATGAAAACGCAAACGGAACTTGGACAGACTTCGCAAGCCAAGTGATAGCAGCTCGCGAGTTATCGACCAACGCGTCTACGAGCGCCGGGTCGGATCTGCCGTTCCCGAGTCGCATGATGTCTCCAACAAAACTTTCCCGCGTGTACGGTTCCATATCGACTCGTTCGATCGCCTCAGGGGAAGGCACGTTCTTTACAATGGAAAGAAGATCTTGCAATCCCCCGTGCACCGTCCGGTGCGCGCCAGCAGTAAAGTAGCCGTTTCCCCCTGCCCACTCTTCAGGGCATTTGTCGATCATGAGAACTTTGGAGCGAAAGCTTTATTTTAATCCATGCCTGCGCGTTGAAAGAGACGAGGAACTCACCATGTTGACAACTGTGCTCCACTGCGGAGAGCGCTGCACAGCTGCCCGCATGGCCTGAGCCAATGACAATACAGTCGAAAACGTTCATCTTCAAAATAAAACAGGGGAGACTGAGAGTTGTTCGGGCACCGGCAGATGCACGGCGCCGGGTCACCTGAGTTCCCTGAACCACGAATAGGTGACGGACGGTACGAGCCACTACACATTGTTATTTCTCTGTAAAAAAGAGTGGCATCACGGAGCTCAGGACCATGTGCATGTTGATGAAGTGTTGTCCTTGGCGCAGCGCGACGTAAGATTGACTGATCTCTGAGATCTAAAGACGAGGCGCAACAATGGTCCGCCCTTCTGATCGCGATTTAAATGCTGCCATGACGATACAGTTATGAATGCATGGAGGCTCCGGATACCTGTTAGTATGTCTTTGTTCCAATACAACCGTCGCTGGCCTCCTGCGCACGTATGGAGGCTAGAACGAATGGGTGAAGATGGGAAGCCGCAAATAAAGAACACTGTTAATATTGTCGATGTCTGACAGGACCAGCATGTAAAATTTACAGTTGACAGTTGACCCATTAGACAAGATTCTCGTGGCCGCCGACTCCCTGTCGACATCGTCGATCACAACTTAGACATCGTAACACTTCCCATACAATGGACATCAGTCTAGCACCATCGCCCAGGGACACGATCCCAGGTATCCGGTATCTCGAACATTCCAGGCATTCTAGCCATTTACACCGTGTGCGAAAACCCCTATAAACAGTTTTAGCATGACCACTCCCTCGACATCTACGTCCTTCTCCGTATCTGGGGTTCCGGGCAGCGACCGCCATCGGTCCATTCACATAACCAAGCGAAGACATGCAACTTTTGTCAAGTAAGATGTCCCCTGACACTGCCAAGAATCTCGTAAACACACATACTCGCATAAGTACAAACTCAAGGTTTCATACAAGTATAGCCCCAAAATAACTCACCAGTGTCACTCCAATCCAAACATCCGCCCCCCTTCCCCCGAAATAAGTGGGGATGACTGGTGTGCACCGAACAGTGATATGTTGATGTTGTTGCAATGATAGATAGTTAAACTTTGGTCCCGAGGGTCGGCCGTTACGGCAAAGTTAAAGTATTTTAGGTTGTCCCTCAACCTTATAATCACGGGAGCCCACGGTTCCGCACCTGCGACTCCGAATTGTTCGTCGGGGGGAGGGGCCTCCTGGATATCTCCCCCCGTGCAAACATGTAGCTTATATCATAAGACAAACATGAAACGTCCATTCCCTCAGCACCGGTCACTGGCTCGCACATATGCTTGGAGGCAGTGGTGATCACGATCACTGAGCATCTAACCTGTGGCTGAATATGGTATGGCTCAGCAGGCTTTAGCATTACGAATGAATGATAAAGTACCAACGGGGAGCCGCTTTCGAATTAGTTTGTATACTCAAATCAGCCTCTTTTTCACTCCAGAAGTCGCTACGTAAATGCATAACTCAAGATTCTCGCCGTTTTGAACGATAGAGAAAATTCGCGTCGGGGACGAGGCAGGTGCCCAAGCCGTCAACCTAGAATCCAACAACGTTTTAATTTCATCGCGGCAGAACCCAAGGGCCATCACTAAAGGAATCCACGATGATGTCAACTTATCGACCTTGGGGTGAGATACAATAACCGCATTTGCAAGCTTGTGGAGAACAAATTACGTGGATACTTTCGACGACCCTGCAAGCACCATTTGCGCCGCAGACTTTTACCAGACGTTTTTTTTTTTGTTAATTTCGGAGAAACAATGTAGCTAGCTGAGGTCCGTCATGACAAGCACAAGATGAAGCATAAGAATACGAGAGGATATGGTACATCATCATCGACGGTTAAGACATACTCATGCGTGTCACAGTACCAGCGCCAGTGTTGCCGTCAAAAACGAAAAAGTTTGCGATCGGCGGTTCACGAGCAGCGAGTGCCTTGAGTATATCTTGGCCTAGCATACCGCCGACGATAGCACAAACGGGAGAGAACTCGTGAGCCGCTGTGGTTGAAATAGTTCTATTTGATAGTGGTTGATTCAGTTATAACTCGCTCACATGAGCAAAGTAAAACAAAAAAAACCGACTCTAGTAGTGTTTCTGATGCTTGCGTTAGAACTTGTTTGTTGACATCAGCCTCAATAATCAAAGAATTGACAATTGACTGAAGCTCAGTCGCAGCACTTCTGTCATTTGGAAGTTGACCGGCATGGAGTGATTGATATTGCCATATTGCTGTAGAGACGATACGTCACAAGATCGAAGTAAAAAAAAAGTTGGTTACTCACCGAGTACTGAAAACACGACCGCAGGATTGACTTCCTTTGTTTGTCTTTTCGTCAGGCCTGTCCATTGGTGATGTAATGCAACCTCCAACGAGGAATAAATCTCTGTCTTTTTCACACTTTTAGGGGCTTCTTTAAGTCCTGAACGATCCCTGCGGAACGATAGTCAAAAATAGACCCAAACGGGCCGTGAAGTTCTGGCACAAGTCAAGAAAAGAGCTCACGGGGCAATGTAATCATGGTTCAGGAGGTCGCAAAAAATGTAACCAAGCAAACCATATGTTCCTCCCGAATAGAAAAGTTTGCCATTCCTCCGGCATACTTCATTCATTCGGATCTCCAAAGGGTAAACCATCAGAAGAGAAAAGAAGGAAAACAAAAACACAGGCAGAAACCTGTAAACTTACCAAACCGTCCCGATCCCAATCGGTCACGCACACGACATCTACCGTTCGTACTAAACCCTCAAACTGCTCTCCCACCAATACCGACGCGTCGGAGATGGTCTCCACAGTCACGAGCGGATTTAAGCTCTCCACTCTCGATTTGGCAGCCTCAACTCTCTAGATGACAAACAAAACCGAGAAAAGACCATCAAATATCCGTTTAACCAACGTCAGCCGCACAAGAGAAATAAAGAGAGAGAGAGAGAAAGAGAGAGAGAAAGAATCATTAAAAAAAAAAAAAAACCAACAAACTCACATTCTTTCCGACATCCTCATCTCTAAAGAAGAACCCAGCACCCAAATCCTCCTCACCAACTTCCCCACAATCAAGCATAACTAACTTTCCAATACCCGCCAAAACCATATTCTTAATAGCCTCAGTGGCAGTGCCTTTCAGCCGCACTACGAGTATCGTCGCATTGCGCATCCTACCCTATACCATCAACGGGGGGAAAACAAACACGGACGCATCGGCCGAAACCAACTACCTCTGCTGGGCTTCCAATCCCCATAACCTCATCTGGCGGTCATACCGGCTGGCTTCTTCCTCCGTAAGTTGTTGTTGTTGTTCTTGTTGGGCAGAACCAGATGATATAGGCTCGGTGTTTTGATTATGGGCAGCCATCATGTGAGACAACACAGCGTTCAGGGGGGAGAGAGCGGCGCGCGTGCAAGTAAGTAATAAGTAAGTAGGTCCAGTAAACGGCCCTGGTTTGAGTAGGGGAGAAGCCCTTGTCGTAATAAACAAACTGGAAAAAACGCGTCCGTATATGGACCACGAGCCATTCGGCAAAAGCCCACTAACCTGCCACGTGAGATGGTGCCTAATTGCCCCCCCGGCCCGTTGTGGGGTAACGTGGGCGTTTGCATTTTCTCCAGATCCCGAGGTCCACTTGTACGTAACACCTGGTTTTTTTTTTTCTTTTCTCTCTGGAAAGCAACGTCACGTATATGTATATTACAAGAGATATATAAAAAAAAAAACAGAGTCAGGGGCGTAAATAGGCGTAATAAATGAGTTCCGTTAATAACACTAAAAGCTACAGGATTCACGAAAAACAACAACAACATTTACAAGCGATAAAACAGCAAATCAAACGACTTAAGCAATCATCATCCCATCAGCACCGCTCGAATTTCCATCCCGGTCGTCATCAAGCCTTCACAAAGGCGTCAGTCAATCTCTATTTTTTCTGACAAAAAGTTACCAAAGGACTATTGTACGAACAAATAATTTCGTTCAATCTCCGAAAGGATACTCAAAAAGTCCCCTTGCGTATCATTCAGCATCAAGTGATTAAACGCGCGTGAAATTCACAACGTACAGAGATACGCGTGTGCTCGCGCAGCGGACGCCGGGGCGGTCTCCGCTTTCCTAACGGCATCCAGTAACGTGGACGCCACAAAACGAACCTTGTGAACCTGAGAAATGACAATCAGGAACGGCCGGCTACCGAGAAAATTGGCTAAATAACTTACCAGACTAGGTCCATTGGTAGCAATCGACTGAATCGGGATACTGCGCGACGAGATTAACTATTGTAAGCCCACAAAACGAAAAACCGAAAACCCAACCTGTGTAGTATATTGAGAAGATCACTAGCAACTGCCTGGCGATCCTCAGCCACGCCGACTTCATCAACGCTTCCTTGAAGCGAGGTAATAAGCTCATCGCGATACTGCTCGATGACGAATCGGACGAGTTGCTAACCGTTGATGAGCAATACGTGGAGCAAAGTCAAGGAAAAGACATACCTGAGTGACGTAGAGATTCGCCTGCATGACCAGGAAAGGGTTGAGCGCGTTTGCGCGGGAAGCATTTGGGTTATCAAAAAAGTCCTTGACCTCTGCGAACGTCGCCTGGCGGAATCCCGCGCCGCTGAATTCTGTCGGAAAACGAGATTGCGGGTGCACTGGTTTGAGGCGGAGTGGTTCGGGAGCGTGGATGAGCGCAGTGAGGATTCGTTGGTGTAATGACTGGACCTCCTCGAGGCGAGCGGTGGCGAATTGGCCTTGGGGTGGCGAGCGCTTATCTACGCGGATGCGGACCAAGATCTCGCCCAAAAGTGCAAAGATCCTTGATGTGTAGTTGAGGCCGGAAACGGTGGCTGTTTTTCCGTATGGTTGGGGGAGGTAGGCACTGGGGGTGATGCTGTGTGAGAATAAGATTAGAGGCTGGAAAAAGGGTAGAGATGGGGGCCACGTACTATTCGTCGTCGAGCTCTTTTGGGAAATGTACAGTGCAGTCTTCGTCACGCAGGCAGATGGGACGTCCAAGGAGAATTGACATTGATTTGTCGGCTTGAAGATGAGGTCAGGCGTGGAGTGGAACGATTGAGCAGAAACGACGAACCTCCAAACAAGAGCCAGAATGTTCGGCGTCTTACTTCACACTCGATGGGATCGAGGCCTTCGTATGATGCTTCTTCGTGCATTCTGAGTGTGACGGCGATTTGTGCTGCTTCGCCAAATGCTGCGTGTTGAGTGGCATCATGGCCCTCACAGAAATGATAGACGCAGTCCCTATGACAGATCGTAATAAAAAAAATAAATAAAAAATAAAAAACTAACAAATATCGAATGACGACGTGCATTGACGTTGGTGGGTCATATGAAACAACAGAGATATGCCGGCTGGCTTCATGACAAGTCTGGGAACGGGTTTGAGGGAGAGAGAGATCATGGCAGGCACTGGAGGACTTACCTGGGCGAGCTTTCGAACGACGGGTCGCTCCATTGGGAGATAGGACCGAGGTACCTGGACCAAGGTGGAGGCTACGGTGGACATGACGAGGGCAAAGAAGAGGGGATCGCGCTCTTCTCTTCGTGCATGGAGATCGGCCATGAAAGAGGGCTTGTGGATGCATGGGGTGAGGGGATAGACAAAGTCAAAGAAGAGAGCAATGATGAGAGAAATAGTGTCACGGGGAGCAATATCTTCGAGACGATAGGCACGGTAATAGATGGAGAGCGGGGGAACGACGTTTGGGGCAGGATGTGGCTGATGCTGTTTGTAGGACCAGTTGAAGAGAGGATAGGTGCTGAAGGAGTCTAGGGGGTCGTCGTTCTTGGGGGAGGAGACAATGTAGTGTGGATGGAAAGAGTCTGCAGTGATAGGATAGCGCGAGGGAGGAATATGGGCTTGGGCTTGGGCTTGGGCAGGGGGGTCAAAGAGTGAGACGGGGCTTTTTGTAGGAGTTGATACGGGGGACGCAGGGGGCTCATCGTCGTGCTGCTGGACGACGACGGCGGCAGCAGCAGCAGCAGCTTCCTGAAGACGGCGAAGATAACTCAAAGGGCGAGTGAGTGAGTGAGTGAGTGAGAATTGGACGCAAAGTGATCTTACAGGTTGGGTGGGCCGCGCTTTTTGGGCTGATAGTCGTATGTACAAGGTATGCCGAGCGTAATGCAGTGCTTGCACGACTGCTTGGCGTCTTCAGGGTTATCCCGTGCACAACGCACCTTGCGCGCACGGCATGCGTCGCAGCCTGCACATCGTCAGCACAATCCACAATGACCAGCACGTCGCTTGCGCACTTTGCGATTGTCTCCTGGATGACAACAACAAGTTAGCATGCATGAGGGGCCACGGCGGAGAAAGGTCGGCGCAAAAACCTTGGGACCTACTTTCTCTTACTCTTGATGTTTTCGGAGCCTGATTCCTTGTGGTCGTCCGACGGTGGTGTCGCCGAGCTACTATTGGTTTCCTTCTTGGGACGGGCTGCAGGCATTACGAGCTGAGCTGAGCTGAGCGAGCAAGTGGGGCGGATGTTTGCAGTTCAGCCGCTTTTCAGCTCAATCTTCTTTGTATTTTATATGTTCATCTCTATACAATCAACACAAATCTCTAGGCGCATGCATGCCCCAACATCACGAGAACATTTCCTACCCGGCCTATCTCCGACCCAGCAACTCGGCCCATCCCTTACATAAACCCAACAACAACCGATCCCCGAAAGTCGTCCTGTCTGGGTCCACGTGAACATAATGTCCTCCTCCTGTCTCAATCTATCTCGTGGGAACGTTCTTTCAGCCCAAGCTGCCCCAACAACGCTTTCCTGTGCTTCGCCAGGGCAAACGACGGTTGTCGAATCAGCCATGCAATCCCGTGGCGCAATTTCTTTTGTTCCCCATCGTCCCACTGTGCCCCCTTCTTCAGCAGCAGCTTCCAGAACCTGTAAGCCATCATCCCGTCCTTGATCCGCATCGCCGCGTACACAAGCATCTTCCCCATCTGCGTCTGAGGCCCCAGTCTCTGCTCAGGGTACGATTCCAACAGCTGCAATATCTTGCCCAGCATCTGCCCCAGCTCCTCCTCAGAGCCCTCCCCGCTCGCACGCACCAGGCTCGCCAGTGTCTTGATCAACATCCCTACGTCGTTCAGCTCCCCAAGTCGCTCCATCATCGCATCCACAATGTCTTGCTCGCCCTGCAACACGGCATAATGTAACGCCGTACTGAAGCTGATTCCGTCGGGCCGCAAGCCTATCGTAGTCATCTTCTCAATCATCATTGCTGCAAGTCGCGGGTTCACCTGAGCCACCGCACTCAGAGCAACATTACAATCGTAGAGATCCGGAGATTCCTTCCGCAATAGCAGACACCGAAACGCATTATACCCTTCCGATATTCTCCCAACAATGAAGCAGGATCTCGCATAAGACGTCAGTTCCCAGTGCGGCGCATCATCCAGAGGCGCGTGATGCAAACTAAAAGCCCTACGCACCCACTCGACCAGAAGCACTGCATCCTCCGAAGCTTTTCTGCACTTCTCAATCTTCTCTCGAGTTTCCGGCCGTTCTTCTTGCCCTTCCAACTCGTTCGCCTTTTCCAGATTCGTTCGGTACATGTTCCAGAACAGGCTGACCATGCGGATCATCAGTGCAGAATTCCCAGCGACGACAGCTCCATCCCTTCCCACGACATATCGCTCCCAGAGTGCTCGCGCTTGCGTAGCGTACCCAAGCGCTGCGATCCTCGCGATAAACTGTGCACGATGCAGGATGGGAACCTCCAGCTCGTCATCGACTGTTTCCTTGGCCAAAGTTCTCGCTAGATGTATTCGTGAGCTCGTCGTCGCGAAATGATCCATTAACCAGGGTAGTGCCGAATTGTGTGGAGGGGGATACTCATGTGTAGCACGCAGTGTGTCTTGCCGTGTAAATGCATATAGGTCCTCTGCTTCTTCTTTGGCATCAGCAGCTTTTGCATTGTCGTAGAATAGCCGGATGACACTGTCAGGCACGGGCGAATGATGATGAATTCGACGTATCAAGTGTCCACTGAGCATCACCGCTTTTCGTGTCGGGTCTTGCGTACTCAGAAGACTGTGAATAACCTCGACATTCAGGTCAATTATAGCCTTATTGCTTGGGCTACTCGTAATTATTTCAGTCATTAAAGATGCGGCCAAAGCGCGAAAACTCCAGTAAAGGCAGGATCGAATGACGCCCATAGACATGATCATAGATGCATCGCCGGACGAGTTGTCGATCCTGTACAGAGCCTCTGGCGGGACGTACCCTACCTCAACGAGAGCCTGGAAGATATTAAGAGCGTGTCCATCGAATGACATGGACAGGAGTTTGTGAATAACGGCGAAAGAGACGTAGATTATATAAGGTGGCTCGAATTTACCACCCTTGAATGTCTTGGGATGGCGTACCGTTTTCAGTCGTTCGAGCAGTACAGGGTAGAAAAGTCGGAGAAAAGGTCGGTCGGTGTCAAGTATTTTGTCGCTATATATCATTCTCCGAGCAATGGTCGCATCGGTATGCGCAATCAAATAAGTAAAACGCGGCATCGACGTGTCTTTCAGGTAATGAAGCATACGAAGGATAGTACCGCGTTTCAGCGGCGGCAACTTCTTCGCCTCGAGAATTCTCGTGAGCATGTTACACCGCGACGTGTCATTGCCCTTGTAAAGTTCAAAAATATCTGAAACCACGCTTTCTGCAAAGTCGAGCCGCTGAGCATTGACGGCGGAGAAGAAGACCTTCAGATAGGTTGAGACGGGCAACGCCGCCACGGATTCCGGGTCCAGGGCACGCTTTTCTTCGTACTCCGCCGTCGTAAGCCCGCCTCGGACGCCGTACGCTCGTATATTGGCCGTTGACTGAGCTCGCTTCGATATGTGTATTGGCGAACGCGCGACCGGGGACGACGTGGTGTAGAAGGCGTTTTCTCGCGTGTGTAATCCTCCCACCAAAAATTGTGCAGAGCGTCCGAGGGCGTGTCTACCGATATTAATTTTTCTGTCAGACGCATTGTAAAATGCATGTACAGAGAGCGTAGTCAGGTATTTATGATGAACTTTTAGTGGTGCGTGGACTGGCAGTAATCGAGGGCGACAAAATGACATAGATCAGCTGTATTTGTTGAAGTCTAAGACACATGGTGAACGGACTATGAAAGTGACGTACCGCATGCCGCAATGTCCTTGTCTCTTTTCTCCGTGATTGAAGCGTTGAGCGACCCCTCGGCTGGCTGAAGGTCACCTTGCTTGCTGGTCGCAAAAAGTCGTAACTTTGGGATCACGGAGAAAAAACTTGATGTCACGTGATATTCTTAAATAGGCAATACCCCCTCCCGATAGAGTCCGGCAGAAATTCGAGGTCTCCGCGAGCACGACTGGGTACGTTAAATTGGCGTCTGCATGAAATCTTTGTTGAATTGTCTGTTTTCTGACTTTTTACGCGCGCTAGTGGTTCAGATGTCATTGAGCTCACTGAAGGTTCGTAATTGTCTGCCGCCTGCTATAATGTACTTACTACCGGCATCGACTTGGCGATTTCGCTGTGGTTATATCTCGATCATGAACCCATTTTGACTGCTCTCAAAGCAATTTTATCCCCCACCTCGTGCTGAGTGTCTAAAAGTATGCTGATATATCATCGCCCTGGCTTCCCGCGAAAGGTCTCATTACCTTTTCTCGCTTCGACGCTCAATAGCCCCCAAAAAAAATTTGCTCATTCGGAGCAACAAGAACTAGCTATCTCGAGATCTGGAAGGGGGATCGATTCTGTTGTCAGAATCCGGCGCCCTTGCCGCCCTTCACGTGCGCCAAGGTAATGTCTGTCTGGAAAACAACATCGGGGCCCTCGGATGCCATTCTTCTTTGTTCTTTCTTCCTCCAGATCTGACCCCACACGATACACGACACCCCGGAAATTTGTCGGCACCCCCCCAGTTCCTTGCGTCAGAACTTGCAGCAGATCTGTGATGCACCCGGTGCCTTTTTGTCTCTTGCCCCAAGTCATGCTGGCCCAGTCTTTTCTGGGTACGTGTCAATTTTCTTATTTGAAGATCTGACGATTTTTTTTTTCTTCTTTGACTGACGAGTGTGGAAATAGGGATCACTCCACACCTCTCCACTCTCTCCAAAGATTTATTTTCTTGTACGGTGCCAGCGTCCGCTTTTGGCCTTTGCTGGTCCTTGTGGATCCAGAATTGTTTCCCCATATTGCATCTGTAATACCTTGTGTATTTATGTATCTACATAAGAATGACTAATGACGTGCCACATCGGCCCTGTTCGACCTCTTCAGGCATCTGGCCCCGTGATACCACCACTTGGTGATTTGTATCCGCGGAACGGACTCTGTTTCTCAAGATTCTCGCCTGATCGCTGTGATAGGAAATAGATTCTGTGTGAAATACGAATCAAATCGGCCGGTTAATTGTCACTTGGCCCTCCCCCTGAGCAATTAAGCATCTTCGAGTCTAGATTGGGCTCCACCCCAAACATGCAGAAGGGCAAGGAAGTTCGTACATATGACTTTCGATCACTGAAAAAATTGAGATATCGTAAGTGCCAGGGGAGTGTCACTATGCATGCATTATTTATGGCGGAGGCCCTTGATATTCGGCTTTCACTTTGGCTGGGCGAAAGGTGCTGATGACAGAGCTCGCTTACAGTGTTCTGAGCCGAGTCACATTCCCAATCTGCCTAAGAAGTCTCAAACCACACTTCTCTCTCATTGCCGCGTAAATTTCCGATTGTTCATCAAGGGTCTGGGAAGCAGAATATGGCCTATTTCGCTCTTTTATTCCCGATGGTGATGAATTGCATGGGATCACCCTGTCGTGTGTTATTCACAATGCTTCGACGACTCCTCGGTGTAAGCCGTGATACCGATGTGGCAGTGGCAAGCGCGTACTCAAGATTCTCAAGAAACGTCAAAATAATAACTTGGTTCTAGCATATTCTTCGATGGACAGCGAGGTTCACAGCGTTTTTCTGGAAACAAAGGTGTTCACGTCACACGTGTCCTTTTTTTCACAAAGGTGGATTGCAACGGCTAAATTTCTTCGTCCAGTCTACCTACATAACTAAGATACTATGAAGGAAGTTAATAGACTTAATACTGGCAGAGAATTACGTCGAGTTTCAAGACTGGTCAGCGAAATTTTGGGCTGGGTCTCGTTAATTTAGTCTTTTGTCCACAGTGTCGGTGTTAGATCTCGCCCTCTGCACCTACAAATCATTATCCCCGATAAAATGAATGTCGGAGATAGTACTGTCAAACACTATGTGTGTGCTATATCCAAAAGGACCAGCCCACGGATCATAATTCGATCGAAACTTTTCGACTAGGGTCCTTTGCTCAAATATAATCTGCTCCGTGCTCAAACATAACATCGCCACCCATGGCATAGATAAAAGTTGGAAATTATTTCCATTTCCGCATGGACATAACCAGTGAACTTGTGATCAACTTGATGTTGGAATCACAGATCGGTCATGGTAATAATCGGAGACTTTGAGCTAATCTCTGTGTATCTACGTTTCGCATGAATCCAGACATCTTACAATGGAAGAACAGTATTTGTCGCGACGGGAGCGCCACAACGTCACATAGGCAATTTGTACATGTTTACTTGTCGATCAGTTCGTGCTTGACGCGCGACGTGTCGCTCGAGTTTAGAGTTGCCATGGGTGCAAGCCAGTCAACGAATTCACAGCAACATCTTCCTCCCAAGGCATTACATGTTCTCCGAGTGACTCCTTCATCGCCAGCGTCCCAGACCAACATCGAGCCCTTCTTTGATTTCGTCATCGGTTTCGAAGGGGACTCCTTGTCACAAGCTAACGCTATTGATGCCACAGAATTGGAAAAGATAGTCGAGCAGCATGAAGGACGTACGCTGAACCTACTTGTATGGAGTAGCAAAAGCCGAAAAACGCGAGGTAAGCAGTTTATTGTTACAAGGTATCTATCTTTACCCTAAATATGCCCAAGTGGTTCCGATCCAGCCTTCGCGTGGCTGGTCACAAACTGCCCACTTAGCTAGTACTTCTGCATTACAGCCTTCTTTACTAGGTCTGAGCATGCGCATGTGCGAGCCGGAAACCGCTACCGAAAACGTATGGCACGTTCTAGATGTTATTGAGGGCAGTCCTGCTGAGAGTGCGGGTCTGGTACCCATGGGTGATTGGATTCTTGGTCAGTTATCTTCACTTTTATGTCAGCTTGGAGTTACTATCATTCTCTTTACTAGGTTGGTCCGGAGGCGTCCTTGGAGCGGAAAATGATTTCTATGACCTCGTGGAAGCAGTGAGACCACTTCGCACTCCAATTTATCTGACATCGATCTCATATATTATCTAGCATATAGATAAACCGCTAAGGGTTTATGTTTACTCCTATGATTTCGAGTACGTCGAGGTCATACTTCTTGGACCTGACATCTCATGTTTGGCATTTTGCAGTGCACTTAGAGAGGTCGTCCTCATTCCAAATCGGCATTGGGGTGGCGAAGGACTGCTGGGATGCGTTTTTGGGTAAATATCTTGCCCAGTCATGTAACTCACTGCAACTCTGACATGTGTTGTCGTTCTTCTAGCTTTGGCCTTCTCCATAGAATACCACCACAACCAGAAGATCGCTTACCCGGCTCAATACCAATAGAACTACAGGAGGTTGAAGAGGAATACGAAGATCAAGAGCTTTTCGTTCCTGCTGATACACACTCCGAGATACATTATGGTCACGACCAGGTGCAAGCATGGAGACGGCAGGAACAGGAAAAACGGAGTGAAGGAACTCCCACTCAATCGAATCGCGATTTTCATGATCGACCTGGGGTGGCGTACTCGTCCGACAGTCATTCTGAAGAGCATGAACATCAAGAAGAGCATGGACACGATCATGACCCTTATTCCGGGGAAGGCGACTATCACAATGATTTTGACCATGTCCATGGTCATCTCGGCCACTCTCATGCGCCGACTCCCTCCCATGAACCCCCACCTCTCCGCATGTCGATGAATGGTGATTCGTGAACGCCGAGGTGCTACTTCGCCTTGCTCAATTCGTGATACATCAAGGTCTCGTAATTGCCTCAGGTCTTTGCAGGAGGATGTCAAAGGGATCTGCTATCCTTGCGTCCCAGGGTGTTCAACACGACGTCGCGGACGATGATAGTGAAATCAGCGTTGTGGACATGGAAAATATGTCCCCAGATGGCTTGACAAGTGTTGAATGAAGATATTTTATAACCTCGTGATAGGCTTTGTACCTTCTAATTTGGGAACGGTTTTGACTTTGGCAGTTAAGGAATGTCTTGATTATTCCATGTATGCGAACGGCCCGCCTGTTGGTCGAAATTCCCAACTTCCTCATATCTCGTGTCCCACTCGGTATACCACGTGCTACCTCATGACTAGGGCTTTGTGTAAGTCTTCTCAACAGTTTCACAGAAGATTCAGCGAATATCCAGCTGCTGCTGGCGACTGTTCTATCCATGCTGTCACAACGTTTTATATGCTCCCTTCGTCACAGGATCAATATATAGTCTACTCAAAGTCTTACCGGCCCGTTTTCGAAGACCCGCCTGTTACCGGGCGTCCTAAGGGTTCAGCTTTTGATGTTCATAACCCTTTGCTCCTGAGACCGCGCTTCGTCAAAGATGGCTGGCGGCCCGGCAGAGGTCTCGTCTGGATCACGTTGGGAAGAATTACTTCTAACGAGGAAATTTCCATTGTTGACGCTATATAAAAGGCCTTGAAGTTTTCACTCATCTGGCCACCTTCTGCTACAATGAGGCTCCTTTTCATTACCAGCGTTTTAGCATGTATTCCGGTCGCTTTTGCGGCCTTCGGTGTTACCACATCCGGAAGCAACATGATTGTCGACTCTGGTGCTGGTCTTGTAACCACAAGTATGTGGGTTATGATCATCTTACAATAAAACACTCGAGTTCAAACCCGAGTTAGTCAATACGGCCAACGGAGATATTACATCTATGCTTTTCAACGGAAAACAACTACAAGATTCCACGAAGTTCACTCAGCTTAGTTCAGGATTAGGTATGCCGTCGAAAGCTCAACAACCCAGATATCTCAATGACAATGACCCCGATAGGATCGGCTACGGTCACATCTTCTGTAGCGAACAACATCGCCGTCATAAAGATCACCACTAGTACAATTGTGAGTCAAACACCTTTGAATACAGGACTAATCAATAGATGAAGTCAAACAGGCACATTACTATATTGTCCGTTCTGGAATTAACACACTTTACATTGGCACATTCGCTTCAGCAGAACCTTCTGTTGGAGAACTTCGGTTCATTGCCCGTCTTAACAAAGCGACTTTGCCGAATGGGAATCCCAATGCAGAAATTAACGGTGGAACCGCTATCGAAGGCTCGGACGTATTTTTGGTAAATGGGGTCACAAGATCTAAATTCTACTCTAGTGTCAGTGCCCAAATTATGGTCGTTTGATCGCAGTCTTGACATTTTTTTTACAGATTCCTTTTATCCGCGATCAGGTTCACGGAGTGACCGGTTCTGGTGTCGGTGCCTACATCATCGTTCCTAGCGTCAGTTACGAGACTTCGTCCGGTGGTCCATTCTTCCGTGGTATGTAGATGATTTCCTTCTTCCAAAAAAGAGAGGCCTGCGAGCGCTTATTCCGTCTCTTGTACCAAGACATTGATAACCAAGGCAGTGCGCAACAGGAGCTCTATTGGTATATGAACTCGGGTCATGAGCAAACGGAAGCATTCCGCACTGGATTCTTTGGACCGTCAGTTGTATCGATATGATTGAGTGAGGAAGATTGACTGAAAGATAGATATGCTCTGGCAATTACTTCCGGCGCTGCCCCATCGGAGAACTTGGACACGAGTTTCATGGATAGTCTTGGTCTCCAGGGATACGTACCGGCATCTGGTCGGGGTACTGTCACTGGGACCTATTCGGGTACACTTTCTGGACTTGCTGTAACTATCGGGTTCATGGTTAGATATTGTTCACAGTTGTATCGCCGTTCACATTACTGAGATCCCTTGCACTAGAACACCGCTGCGCAGTATTGGGTTGCTGCATCTGGGTGTGTGCTGTTGGTCGCAGTCTTACTGTGACCGCTTATATTCCTCATATAGAGGAAGTTTCACTCGTACCTTGATGAAACCTGGAACATATACCGTAACTTTGTACCAAGGTGAACTCGAGGCCGGTACAGGAAGTGTCACTGTCAGTGCAGGAGCCACCTCTTCCTTGACGTTAACTTCCAGTCTTTCCCGCCCATCAACGATTTGGTCGATTGGCACGGTCGATGGAAGCCCTATTGGGTCCGTCCTTTACCCGTCATGCTCAATTCCGTCTTCGGAAACATTTGTTGCAGGTTCCTCAATGCGGACAAGATTGAAACCATGCATCCGTTAGTTATTGCTCATTACACATGACGTTATTCACTAATTGTTTCGGTGGAACCAGATCGGACTCGAGGATGAGCAATTGGGGACCAATCACATTCACGGTCGGATCTAGCTCTGTCAGTTCTTTCCCAATGGCCCAATTTAAGGACGTGAACAATCCCACCACAATCAACTGGACTGCCTCCTCCTCTCAGATTGGTAATTATCTCTCAATACCTCATCACTGTTTCACAGCCATATACTTCTTACAACTCTATAGGCGCTCGTACTCTGAGAATTCGTACGACAGAGGCTTTTGCCGGTGGCCGCCCACAGATTACTGTAAATTCGTGGACATCAAATGCGCCTGCTGGTAGGTCACTTAGGCTTTCTTTCCTGTATCTAGTCTAATTTCATTCTTAGCTCCCCCGAAGATCGATTCTCGAGGGTAAGCCCTGTCGGAGTGGAATCCACCTGCATCTCGACTCAACGCGTCCTACTATTATAACTATAGTGTGACTCGTGGCACATGGCGAGGTCTCAATCAAGTTTGTACGCAGTTATTTTTCTTCTTCTGCTAAGGGTCATCTCGGACTCATCACTTCCTTTAGATGACTTTGCAATTCCTTCTGGAACACTGGTGGCCGGCTCAAACACGATCCAGATAAATACCATCAGTGGAAGTTCTGGAGATGCGTTCCTCAGTCCTAACTTTGTATATGACTCGGTTGAGCTATTCTAGTTTCATGGCAACCCCAGATGCCTTCGTGCTATATTGCATTCGACAAGCAAAATATTAGTCTCCATGCATTTCAGGATCGTCGGAATTTCATGAGCTGAGCTGTACAGAACGCGCGGCTATCGCGTCATATCTCCCCCGCTCTCCGGGGATTTACTGGTGGTTAATTTCGGCGAAAGTTTGAATTCGAGATTAGACGCAATGACCGGCCATACTGAGCGGAAATTGCAGAAGTTACATAGTAGCCAGATGAAGCATTACTCACCTTCCTCGAACCCTGGGTGTCGGCCATTTCTTATTTGTTGCCAGACGTTCCGCATGGAATTCGAAGTGCGGATGTCTATCCAATGGCTTAGGAAGAAATCGACTTGAATCTGGGAAAGTTCAGTTAAACAACGTCGAACCAATCAGTGAACAAACTTTTCGCATGTCTTCAAAGGCTGCCGCAAAAGGCGTGAAGATTTCATATGCAATATTCTCGACAGTAAGAGACTTGACAATGTGCTGATGCAGTTCTGGTCAGTCAGAAAGTAGACAGTATGAATCTAAGGTTACTTGTGACGCTCGCGCCTTCAACTCGGGTAAATCAATTCCTAGGGTCCTTAAATTAGCAAATTGAAATTAGCGACAACCTGCAAACCTGACTGTCGGCCAAGCGGTACATTGCTTTTGCAGAACAAGGGACTGGTAAACCCGGATGTTCTTCTTTCCATTGTTGTATCCATTGACGTCGAGAAGTGGGAGATTCGTTGCTGTTCTTTGGTGCCAATGCTTCTTCAGACGGAGATGAAGATCGTGTGTCATTGGTGGTGTTGCTATCCGCCTTTGGTATGAACATAGATGAGAGCGGAGCAAAATTGACAGTATCAGTATACAACTGTGAGGATACGATTAAAAAACCGGTTCTTGTCAACGGATTGAACGAAGAAGCTCACGTAATAAAGGAGAGCCATGTAAGTAGTATGAGCGACATCTTTGACGACGATTGACAGTCGAGGATTATCCGGGCCTTCCACAGCCGATGACAATGCTTGACTATTGCTACGAGGACTAGATGGGTGTGTCAATTTGGCCCGGACAATGCATTGTTCGTCATCTGCTCCGATTTCATTGTTCTCTCGTATCAGATTTTCCATAGCGGAGGCTGCAGTAGTTTTCACCAGAGGTGAAACCATGGAAGAACTAAAATCTGGATCCGATTGCGTTGTCGTTCTCTCTGGTTCATCTTCATCATCAGAGTCTTCAAACTCGTTCATAAGCAATTGAGCCTCGGAATCTACGGTACTGGATGCTGACGGAACATCTACAGAAGTCTGAGCTTGATCAGTTGATCCCTCGGCGAAGTCAGATCCAAACACTGCAAAGACGCTGTACATTCAATTTATTTATTCTCTTATGGGTATCAAGAAACTTACTCGATTCAAAGTAATCTGCACGCCGAAGCAGGGTTTTGGAGGCTAAGATCTTGCGCGCTGATTTTATGTGTCCCCGTCGACCAGGAATGATGAATTCTACGTCTGAGTATAGCGGATCATCAAGCAGAGCTCCAACAGTTTCGAGAAGAGTTTTAGGGACTGTTTGAATGCGATAAGCGGGCGGAGGCGGAGGAGGGGCCGGAGAAGATGTGATATTGCATAAAATGATGAATGCATCCTGATTCTTAACTCCATTCGAGTTGAAGTAGACGTTGTCTCTCTTCGCGAACTGGGCCCTAGGAAGTATTAGCACGAAAAAAATTGCACAATAGTTGGTGATATACCATCCCCAGTTCGCTGTCTTTTTCAATTATGAGACATGTGAAGAGAGGGTATAACACGCTTGGTACCTTGTATGAAAACGTATGGTTATTTGCTTCTTTTGTGTTGTAGATAGTAGACCTTGAAAGGCTGGAGACAAAAGGAGAGAGAAATTGGCGTCGGCTTTCAGAAAGAAAGGATCACATGTAGCGAGCGCACTTCTTCAACTCGAAGCTGAACTTGTATTTTCCTTCTCGAACCCATCTAGACCGAACAGTAAGAAGGAATTTTATATTGAATATCGAGACACATATATACTTTCCACCATCACCTGCAGCGTCTCTTTCCGCTTGTGTTGGCTAAAACAATCGTCAAATTAGTGCGCGTCAAGGAAGCAAACGGACCCCACCTCGCATGAAAGATATAAGCTGATATAACCACCTCCATCAGAAGAACTCACTGACCCTTCCTTCGCGGTCCCAGCATTTGCATAGAACAATATCTAGTTTGTTCGTGAGATTATGAGCACCCTTCGTAGCAAGGCTACATACTTGCCACCGCCCGTCCCCAAAACGCACGGATCTTGTAGTCTTCGACTTTGCATCCCCTTTGCTTGATTCAAATAGATTCTTAAGCCCTCTCAGAGTCCACTCGAACGATATTGTGACTGATTGCGAATACTCTGATTCGGAGTCCGTGTCCATGAAAGCAGCGTATGCTGATCAAGTATGCAGCACGTGGCCGGGGGGGGTGCCCACCTCCAAACTAAACAGCTGTCCCATGATGATCGGAGCTTAAAACCTCCACCTTCTTTTGTCCTCATATCCCGCGCCATCCTAGCACGTATGCTGATCAAGTGTGCATACTTGTTTCACCGTGGCCGAGAGTACCCAATAACAAATCTAATCTCCGAACTAAACGGCAAGATGATCGAAGCTGAAAATCTCCACTTCTTTTGTCCTCATATTTCCGCGTCATCCTAACCTGTACGTAGG
The DNA here is from genome assembly GCA_003313055.1 of Termitomyces sp. MG145. Taxonomy (NCBI): domain Eukaryota; kingdom Fungi; phylum Basidiomycota; class Agaricomycetes; order Agaricales; family Lyophyllaceae; genus Termitomyces; species Termitomyces sp. MG145. The sequence continues at coordinate 45,421 of QGOB01000310.1, read as the reverse complement.
AACAAAGCGTTTCCTAGAAGCCTTTTGCAACATCAAGTCATCATTATATGCAAAATATCGATTGCTTCATGCTCTATCAATGAGGAGTTGAACTGTGATGACAACACGAATGTCCGCATCGTCGCACAATGCATATCGCTTTTCCACTATTGTCTTTTCTTGTCGTCAGGTTCTAGTCGTCAAAGAATAGAAACAGTCCATTTCGGTATCAGGACGAAACGTCAGTATTGTTGTTGCACACAGTTGTATTACTTAGGATGATTGTTTTATCCATTGTCTGGGTTTCACTGATTATAATGTCTTGCCGATTTTATGATGAGGTTCTTTTAAATGACAATCTACCCTTACATACACTGTTTACTAAGACAACCTCCCACCCGCACCTCTGGCATACCATCCTTCTATGCCATCAACGTTGAAACGACTTCTCCGTCCACTGATAAGGAGGAAGCAAGAAACTCGACGGGCACAAAATATACTTGATCCCCAAGGTTGCGGTGAGCAGAATATCTTAGATCTTTTCACCAATACTGAACCCAGAATCCAGATTCCTCGCCCATCGACAATTCATCAACCACTGAATTGAATGTATCATCCCTTGAGCCAACGACGGTATCCTTGGAGGCACCCGTCTATCGCCTTCATGCTGAAATCTTGGGTCTCATTTTTACCTTTACTCTGGAGCCCTTGTGTGAAAGGCGATTAGACGCACCTAGCGCCGACGACCCGCGCATAATCCTTTCCAGTGTTTGTCAATGGTGGAGAGAAGTCGCGATATCGATGAGGATGCTCTGGTCAACATTCAATGCGTTCTCCTTAGAAGAAAAAACTGACATGGCATTATATCGACTCTGGCTCGAACGTACATGTGGTGCCCCTTTGGTTATCAATTTTTTCGATAGATACTACGAATATAAGGAGTTCGACGCTGCTCTGACCCTGTTTTTTTCGCATAGCTATCAGTGGGCCGACGTAATGTTCCTGTTGCAGCCATCGACGTATGCTAAACTTCTGGAATTGCGGCCAGAGAATGTTCCCTTGCTGAAGAAAGTCCACATTCAAGGCGAGGATCGTCCATAAAATCATTTCCACTCTTGCACAAATACCAACCCTGTCCGATTTGACATGGATTTTTGCCATACCAGCACACATTTCTTCATTGACATGGCCAAATCTTAGAAAGTTTGCCACAGGGGTGATTGTTCGAACCACGGAATGTTTGGAATTTCTGTCCTGTTTACCGCAGATTGAAGATATTGACTTTGTTTATCATCGCCACTCACCAATTGATGTTTCCTCTTGCGCTATCACAGTTGGAAGCCTTCACTCATTGACTATTCGGCATGGCGATGACCCTGCGGAGTTCTTCAATGCCCTCACCCTTCCATCCTTGAATGCCCTCCACTTACCCAAACCCAAAGATTGCTCTAGTCTTGAGCGGCTCATTGACCGTTCTGGTTGCACACTTCATCATCTAACGATTTCTGCAATAATGCCAGAGTATGGCCTGCGCCTCCGTGACCTCAGCAGCTTTCTCGAACTGTAATGGATGGAGCACGTTTGTTGCCAATATTGTCTCGGCGGTCATAAACCCAAAGCTTCTCAAGTTGCTGTGTATACTCTAACTCGAGAAACTTCTGGAGTTCATCGGCCAATGGGAACATGTTCGAGAGCACTAATGACTTGAGACGGCAATGAGATCTCTCTACGAGGCTTGTAAAGCCATAAGCTCCTGAGCACTCAACAGCACGATCTATCGTCTCGGCATACCGCTCCAGCGTAAGGAAAATTAATCGTGGACAATAAATTGCATCAAGGGTCTCTTTAGGAAGGTGAAATCGAGTTAAGATACGGAGGCGTTCAAGGTTGGGTGCGTTGACAGGTTGTTGATAATCCGCCTTGAAACTTCCCAAGTCACCTGGCACATCCAGGATGACAGATACGGATATCAGACTCGGACGATTCTGAAGAAAGCCCAGAAAAGTTTCTGCACTGATCGGTTGGCTGAAGTGAAGCTTCGTAGGATCTGGCCTTTTTATGACATAGTGGAGGAAGAATCCGCTAAAAACGTGTAGTAGATCAAGCACAACAGTCACGACACTCGTTGCGGGCTGTTGCGATGGCTTGTTAGACTTGCGAACTTTTCGTAATTTTCTGCCCATTTTGGTGAGATAGCTTGAAAACGGGAGAGTTTTGTCAGCTACAGGTGTTTGCAGTTGGGATTGCACTTCTGGTTGGAAGAATCGGATGTTGTATGAGTTCGTGTTTTAAACTCCAAGCATGACGACCATTAATAATACGTTTCAAAGGGTTGAAAAGTACAAGACGCGGTTGTATCTTGAACAAGAGTATCATATAGACGCGCAGGAAGAGACTGATTAGGGAATAATTATCAGGAAAACGCATTATACTTCTTAGGTGTTGGGAGTGTTTTCACGGTATCCTTGGGACAAGATGTCGCGCTGTACAAGGCACTCCTTACCGGAAACACGTGGTCTTCGACAAACAAGGTTGTCAAATAAGAGACTGGGAGCGAGATTATCCAGAACGAGGCATTATTGTCTTGATTTCTTGTGCGCTTTCAAAGGGACAAGCATCTGTTGTTTTTCATTTGTTCAAGGAAGAGGAAGAGAAATCCGATATCCGATTCGACTGACTGATTGATGGTGGCTAGCATGACTAGAAGAAGTAGGATAAATATTTGGACCATGGTAGATAGGGAGGTAGATTTGCCTGGGGGAGGTCCATGGGTGAACGACTGGGGGGAGAGATCAAGTCATACACACATGAAGGCAAAAACACGCTATATAATTGCAGAGACTGAGACGACCCAAGTTCGAACTGAGGACCTTCTGTGTATTAGTCAAATGCGATAACCAACTCTTTTTTTTTTT
>QGOB01000310.1:0-42514 GCA_003313055.1 Termitomyces sp. MG145 | reverse complement strand
TTTTTTTTTTTTTTGGAGTGGCGTTAACAGTGTTGGGTGGTCACCCTAGGCAACTCCCTACACCCGCTGGGCTGCACACCTGGGATCGAAACCAGGTTCCTCAAAAGGGCAGCTATTTTGGTCTCCGCGAGGAAATGCTTTTATGCACGTGTGTGGGACTATTGGACTTCGTTATCCTACACCTGCTCTGTTATCCGTCCTACTACCCACTAAAACCCCGCCAGTTGCAGTTCGTGACTGTTCACCATACTGAGATACATCAATGATCTCAGTTCCAACTCAAGTTTCCATTACAAGGGGGAGGGGGATGGCTTTTTTCCCTAGTTTCCTATTCGTCAGTTTTATATCAAGTTCGGCTCTATTCCCAATGCGACTAATCCACCTGTTTGAAATTTCTGCTTCGGTATGGGGTTGATTGTTCCCCTGTATGACTCTCTCACATTGTAATGCCCATATCATGCCGGCAGCTTCAGTTACTATAATTCGGTAGAGACAGGAAAGTCCCGTGGATGGGCGATCATTCCCATCTCTTTTGACAAGCCACATTATGTGAATGGCTTTATTCCGGGATCTAATATCAACTAGTGCCCTTCCACCCTCGTTGAATGGTTTGAACATTGTTGACTCATTTACTGATGGGCTCTTACCTGCCCACATAAACTTGATTGCCCTTCTTGACAGCAGTTTTTCAACATACAGTGGCATTCCATGTACTTGTGTCAGGTATTGCGTCATTCCTGCAATTACCATTTGTACTATCAGGTGCCTGCCTTCCATAGTAGGATTTGACCTTTCCCAAGCTGATAGGCTTTTGTCTATCTTTTCAATGACATTTGTCCAGGGCGCACTGATGTCGGACTTATTGCCAAACCAGGCACCTAGTATTCTGATTGATGTTCCTTCTTCAACAATATGGATATTATCAGGTATATGGGTGCCTCCTGGTTTTGTGCATCTATCCCTCAATACACTCTCACGGAATTTGGGTGTGCCTATGGGGATGACTTCAGTCTTTGAGATATTAAAGTTTGCTTTAGAGGCTATGCACCAATCATCAAGTATCACATTCAGGGTGCTTAGATCATCATTGACAGATAGAAAGGTGGTTGTGTCATCGGCAAAGAGGGTAGCAATCAACTTTTCTGTGTGACCAGGTAAGGAGTAGCCTTTCAAGTTTGATGAGCGTAAAGAGGCTGCCAATGGCTCAATTGCTAAGACAAAGAGAAGACAGGAGAGGGGGTCGCCTTGGTGCACACCCCTGATTACTTTCCATGGGGTACTCAGTACTCCATTGATCATAATCTTTGTCTCAGTGTTCTTGTATAGGGACTTAACAGTATTAATTAAATTTTGAGGAATATTAAAGGTTTTAAGTGTCCGCCATAGGTAGTGGTGATCTATCTTATCATAGGCCTTTTCCTGATCCAGTGCCACTAACAGACCGTTCTGTCCTTTTGCCTCTGCATAATGTATCATCATTCTAATAAGTTTGGTTTGCTCAGAGATGCTACGACCAGGGATAAAGCCAGCTTGGCTGGGATGGATCAGGTCTGAGATCACCGAGGTAAGTCAGATAGCCAGTGCCTTAGTAAATATCTTATAGTCAGTGTTCGGACAGGTAATGAGTCTGTAGTTTGCTATTTCTGTACGCTCATTTTTCTTGTATATGGGGCACATCCAACCCTCAGAGAAAGTAGAGTTATCCACCACACCATGCTCCTGTATGTCAACATATACTTGATTAAGGATTTCCACTACATTGCATGTAGTGCGTTGAGTTCCACCTTATTTGTTGAGCTTACAATCATTTACAAATTGCCCATTCATTGATTTCCAGAATGTGTAGGGGATGCCATCAGGGCCTGGGGCTGATGCGTTGTTCGAGTCTTTTAGAGCTGCTCAGATCTCTTCAGGTGAGATGGTTTTGCCCAGTTCAATGGCTTGTACCTCAGATAGTTCTTTTGTAACTGAGCCAAGAACACTTGCGATCTTCTCCTCTCTTATTTCGGTCAGTGTATCCCAGCAATGATACTGTAGCTTGTCATGATATTCCTTGGCTAATTCCACCATACATGATGAGTTGTTTTCATATTCAGATTCATTTTGTTGTACACTACTTTTTCTCAGGGCATAGATTAAATCCCTTGGAGTCACACTCTTGTTTGATTTGATCCAAGATTTGCACAATGTTCCTCCTTCAAGTCTGTTCTTAATTGCAATTCGTTCCCATTTTTCCATGTGGTATTTTCTTTCCAAAGCATCCATTTCTTTTGTTAGTTTGCCAATGATACTCTCTTTTCTTGTTCATCAAGGTTGGGGAGTGAAAGGATGTGCTCTCTATGCTGTACCAGGGCTTTCTTTTCCCTCTCGTACTGTGGTACCAAAGCCTTGTCACAATCTTGCGCCATTGATAAGAAAGCTGTTTTCCACCCCTCATACACCACTTGTGGGTTTGCCTGTTGCATGTGGTTTCCAGATAAATTTTTCATTTTTTCTAGGGCAGCTGCACCAGAACGTATCACAAAAGATTGGAATTTATTGTCATGTATGATGTGGTCCTTGAGGGTCCACCTACCTTTCCCAACAATGGGAGCATCAATGTGTGCTATCTGGATAGACAGCAGCTGTTGGTCTGTACCTGGAATTCCAGAGGGAGATAAGGACCAGTCCCTTGCGGAAAGGGCTATTTGATCAGTCATGTAGAACCTATCTATACATGACATGGAATTTGTTGCATCTTGTACAAAGGTGAATGATCTCTTCAATGGAAAAGAATCCCTCCAGGCATCTTTCATATATAGGGTTTGCTTCAGTCTGTTGAGAGCTTCAGTTGCCAGTTCTGGGTCCTCTCTCATGGGAGTTCTGTCCATTGCATCCTCAATGATGTTAAAATCCCCGGCTATTATATCAACAGGTGTATTTGGGTTGCATACAAAATAATGATTTAACACAGTCCAGAACTCATTGCTCTCATTGCCATCAGTTTCGGTCACATTTGGTGCATAGACATTAAGTATATTAATGCTTTCCTCCTTATGCCAGTTTATTGACACTAAAATGGCCCTCCCAGGGACAATTTCAATTAGATTTGTGTTATGTGAGTTAATAAGGTTTTTGTTAAGGACAACGGCAACCCCTCCTTTGCCAGTAGGGTTTTTAGGGTCTTGAGAGTGTAGGATTTTCATTCTTTTTCCAAAAAGGAGCTCAATGGAGTTTTTTTGGTCGTCATTTAGGTGGGTTTCTTGCACCAGCAGGACCCCTATTTTCCTGTCTCTAATCACTTGATTAACATGGTTCCACTTGGTTTCTGACCTCTGAGAACCCGCATGTTTGAACCCTCTAATGTTTAGAGATGCTAACCTTAGTGCTGCCCTTGTATTTTTTGGCAATCTGTGAGGTCTATTACTCTGGTCATACAATGAGCTTGCCAGATTCCAGGGTCTTGGTTCCCTATGCCCTTTGCATTTAGACCAGGGTGTCTCTCCTTCATTTATCATCATTTCCTCCCATTCACCATGATCAATCCTAGATGACATAGTAACAGATTCCCGCAAGGGTTGTGGGAGTACAACTTGGGGAGGGGAGGGAGATTCCAGATTTATGTGGGAATGAGATTCATTTGAGTTCGTAATGCTATTCATTACAGAGGAGCCCTGTGGGGCTGCTGTATCTAAATTTGATCCACCTCCAAACTCTCCATTGCTGGAGGAACTGGCCAGAGCAGTGGCAGGCTCACTTGGCCTTCCAACAATAGAGAGGCAGTGACCAATGACATGTGTATGAAGACCATGATAAGTGTTGGGAATAGTTGAAGCGGTTGATAAGACTTGCCAGGGCACCAACCATGCGCTCTCTGAGTAAGATCATTTCCCAAGATCTCAGGAGGGACGTTGCTTCAAGGCAACTCTAGGTCCAGTGGGGAAAAACATCGTGCACCTCTTAGCTTAAGCAGGACTGCTGCATGGCACCTTCCTCTACTTTTTGTAGACTGCCATTGTTTGTCTTTCGACCAGGCTAGTAACCTACATGTACCACATATGGCCAATATATTTCAGTTTTTGCCTGTTATAGTTTAAAAAAAACATCCAGCCTAGCAATCTCCCACTTACTGGGCTGGTAGCACACTTAGATACTTAAAAGGATAGGCTATTGGGGACAAGTCATAATAGATTCCATCTGATATTGGATTCAGCATGATAAACTATGGCCAATCAGGCAAAGGGCTAATTTTATTGATTCCTATAACCACGATGGGTTCCAGTACCATATCCCCTACCACTGATACGACCTGGTCAGCGCTGGCTGCCCGACACTGACAAGTCAAACCATGCACATGACCTCAGCACGTGACCGCTACTGACCAACCGCTAATGACACCGACTGTTACCGACCATTCCCTTAACGACTAAGCCAACCTTCGACAATCCAGCCCTCTCTATGGCCCCCGACTGGCGGCCATCGATCGATCATAACCACGTTACTAATGACCCAACGATTGTAAACTTATTTTCATTTACATTTTTCTCTTACAATTTTCCCTCTCAATCTACTTACAATTTTCTCATATTACTTACAATTTTCCTATTCAATAGCGGCTCCCAACGTGCATTATCACATGTGACCGCTACGCTTACTATCTCTTACTGGTTTCCCCTTTTATTGACTCACCCACCTATAAATACTGCCCTGTCAGTAGCTAAACATCATTGAATTGTACCAGAGTCTAGTCCCCATTTCAGACTACACTTGAGATCTCATTCACGCTATCGCTTCCTTAATGACTGATTTGGGTTTACCCAGTCCAGTCTCCTTCAGTCTCTGCACTCAGCTTAACGGTATCATTGAACTTAGCACTCGTCGTCTTCGTTACGCGCCATACGGGCACCCTCACCTCGTCTTCATCAAGCACCATACGGGTGCCCTTGTCTTGCCTTCATTAACGCTAGCGCTTATGGCTAGCAACTCGTATATTTCTGTTAATTCCTCTTATATTCCTTAACGACCTTCTGGGTATTTTACAGACTTCTTGCCTCGTGACGATTTGGTACAGACACTAGCGGCCACACCGTTATCTCTTACTGGTCTCTCACACTTCCTTACCGACTCCGACTCCACATTTCCTTACTGGGTTTCTGGGACTTTGCTTGACTCCTCTCACACACACATAACACTACTACTTGCTAGCTATCCCTATCTAGTTGGTCTTGTTGGTTGTTTCCTGCATGGCAGCTAGGCGACAAGTCAGCCCATCATTTTGGAGCCCACCGTGAGGGGTTCTATAGCAAAATTCCACCGGAAACTCGCCTCCAGGCCAAAAACCGCTTACGTCTCATTACCGAAGCTTCGCTCCCCGTTATCCCTTTTGACATTCCCCCTCCTTCGCCGTTAACACCCTTAACAACACCGCCTCGTAACCTTGAAGAGGAACTTGCTACCGCTAGGGAACTTCTCGACGTTACCGAACTCCTAGAGAACTTCCCAGGCCATCACATTGACAACTTCTTTGACGCATCACTACCACCGTTATCCCCAGACCCCTATTCCCCAGTTCAAACCACTACACCTTTACCGACACCCGTTAATGCTACCGTCATGGGTGACGCCCGTCTTTCCTGTCATATGCCACCCCACAACGACTCTACCGCACCCAAGTGGGACGAGAGTTGCCCTCAAGAGCTCGCCCAGTACTTCCACGAGCTCGAATATCTCTTAGCAGACTGCACCGTTAACGATGATAATCAGAAAAAGGAATATGCCACTCGGTACGTATCGTATGATACCGCGGAGACCTGGCTTGGATTGCCAGAGTTTAGCGACCATACCTACACCAAGTGGAAGATAGCGGTCTTTTGTTTATATCCTGGCGCTGAGGAATCTGCCTGTTACACCCTCCAGGATCTCGAGTGACTCGTTAACCAGACCTTCTCTGCCGGTATCTCTACTCTCGGACACTTCTCGGATTACTATAGGGACTTCCAGTGCCTGGTGTGTTGGCTCCTGGCTAAAGGAAAGATCTACTGAAACGAGGAATGCTGTCTGTTCCAGCAAGGCATCCTGACTTTGGTATGGTCCAAACTCGTCCGCCGTTTAGAAATCACCCTTCCCGATCATCACCCAGAGGACCCCTATGAGGTAGATCAAGTCTTTGAAGCTGCCAAATGGGTTCTGAAGGGTACCGACACCGCCACGACTTCAAAGAAACCAATGACCGCTAACGCTAAGACCCCCACCATTAACACCGCTGCCGCTGTACCAACCACCATCATTAAAAAGGAACCTCTCGACATTGCCGCCACCGCTATTGTTAACGCTCTGGCATGCATGGAGGAAAAGATGGCTGCATTGACTGCCAATAACAGCTCTCAGTCCTGCGCCTCTTGACCTCCTAGCGACAGCTGCCACTTCTGCAGCAAAACTGGTCACACTATGGTACGAGGCAATTGCATTAAGCTGGAAAGCTTCATCAGTCAAGGCAAGATCCGTCGGAACCATGAAGGCAAGGTTGTCTTACCGTCTGGCGCTATGATCCCCAATTACATTGGCAAACGGCTCTATATGGAACGCATCGACGAATGGCACAGGCTTAATCCCAACCAGATTCTTACCGGCCGCCTTTCCGCTAACGCTAACCCCGACGCGGAACAGCTCCAAGGCATGTCCCAGACATTTATCCATGAAGTCTTGCAACCGGAACCCGCTAGCCCAGGAATGTTATCCAGAGAAGAGCGTGTTGCTGCCTTAGAATGGAACTTTACGCTCTACGCCGCCCAGCAGAAGTCTTCAACGGTATCAAGATCCCTCGTGCTAAGGGATATCGACCAGTTCCCCCTAAAACCGCTAATGACTCCGCCACTACCAGTTCCGCTGCCGCTAACAAACAATCTGTCCCTGCCTCTGCCCTGGCCGCTAACGAATGTCCTGCCTCTGGTCCTGCCTCTGCTTCTGCTACCGGTACCGCTAAAGCCCCTGAGCCGCCAGCCGTTAACCATGTCCCCACGGTCGACCCCCCAGTTCACCCTTACTCCAGCATCTGGTCTCGCTATCAGCCCCCAACCAACCAAAACTTTAATGCTCCGGACAAACAGCCTGACACTGCTTACCGGAGTATGGCCCCCATCTATGATATCAAACAGTCCAAGCAGGTATTCAACCAGGTTCTTCAGACCAAGCTTACTGTCTCTGTAGGCAAACTCTGCTCCCTCTCTAACGACATCCAGAACCAGTTCAGAAACACTGTTACGCCTAAACGGACCGTACCTCCTAACATCACCACTTTCCAAGAATCCACCAACTTCCTCGACGACGCTCTGCCATCATTCTCCCTTAACAACACACCCGCTACCAACCCTCCTCTTACCGACGCCGCTAGAGCCCAAGTCACTTCAATAGACCCGGTGGAAGCATATATCAAGTCACTACCACCTGGTGAGGAGCCAGTTACGTTAACGGTTGCTCAGGAATCTCAGGCAATCTGGTCTATCATGCTTTTGGTCAATAATCGCAAGAAAATCAAGTGTATAGCGGATAGCAATTCCCAGATCATCTCCATGTCCGCCGAAGTTGCTAACTATCTCGGTATCTCCTACAACCCCAGCATCATTCTGAACATGCAGAGCGCTAACGGTACAATGGACAAATCCCTCAGTCTAGCTCATAACATCCCTTGCACTGTTGGCGGTATCACGTTGTACCTTCAGATCCACGTCCTACGCTCCCCTGCTTACAATATTCTGCTTGGTTGCCCCTTCGATGTCTTAACCAAGAGTACCATCGATACCCTTAGCAAAACAGAGACTATGATAACGATAACGGACCCCAATACCAGACTTCGTCGCACCATCCCTACGTTTCCCCGTGGTCAGTACAAGCAACAGAAGGTTCAGCCCAAGTATAGCGCCAGACTGCCCCATTGCTTTTGGCACCACTCACATGGTTAACGACTCTGAGGAAGACTTAGCGGTCATTCTCAACTACAACCGCCAAAAGCACTCCGTTATAGTGCAATCACATACCCGCTTGATCCCAAAATATTAGAAAACCCAAAAACAGTTTCCGACAATCTCTCTCTTGCTTATTTGTATGCAACTGCTAGCGACCTTTCCAAGACCGTTATCCCGCCGTGCTCTTATTTCGTTTCTACTAGTCTCTCCGATCCCTTTATTCTTGGCCAAGCATCTGGAATGCTTGATACTGTCTCAGCCCCCATTTACGTTAACATCTCCTTCCCAGCCGTTTATGCTGCTGCCAAGCCAAAATGCAAAGGAGTCCAAGTCAAGAAGAAATACAAGCCAGTTGCATTGAAGACCAAGCCCATCGCTAGCCATGTTAGCAAAGACTTCTGAATCGAACGACACATCCTTGGCGACCCCTTAGTGAACATACCCAAGCTCGATCCTAATCCCCTCCTTTCTTACCGACCCCTCGTTTTACCGAAGACTGCAAAGCAACTTTCGTTAAGGAACATGATACCGGCTTTCTTACCCAAGATGAGCTTAACGTACTCGTGGACCTTGTCGCTAAGCAACAAAATGCATTTGTTTGGGAAGACTCTGAAAGAGGCAGCCTTTGACCCGACTTCTTCCCTCCTGTTCGCATACCGACCATCCATCACATCCCTTGGGTTCAGCACAACCGACCGATACTGCCAGGCCTCAAAAAGGAGATCTGCGAGATCATACATAGCAAGATCCAAGCAGGCATTTATGAACCTTTGAACTCTTCTTACCAGTCCCGCTGGTTTTGTGTCTTGAAGAAAAACGGTAAACTTCGCCTAGTTCACAGCCTCAAACCATTAAACCAAGTCACAATCCACCATTCTGGAGTTCCCCCTTTCCTTGACCACATTGCTGAATCCTTTGCTGGCCGCATTTGCAGCGCTACCCTCAACCTCTACATTGGCTATGACGAACACATTATCGATCCTGCTTCTCGCAACTTAATGACATTCCAGACACCGTTTGGTGCCCTCCATTCAGTAACACTCCCAATGGGATGGACTAACGCCGTACCCATCTTCCATGACAATGTAACCCACATCCTCCAGCCCGAGATCCCCCATAATGCTCTCAGCTTCATTGACAACATTGGCGTTAAAGGCCCAAAGGACTGGAAACTCATTAACGGCACACCCGCTAAGCATCCCGACAACCCCAACATTTGTTTAGCGCTTTGGGAGTTCTTTGAGCTCCTGAACTGGGTCCTTCAGCGGATGAAGTACTGCAGTGGTACCTTCTCCGGTCATAAGCTAGTCCTTTGCGCGCCTACCTTCAAGATCCTTGGCCACATCTGTACTCCTAATGGCTGAGTCCCCGACGAAAACCGTTTAGTGCTATTGGACCGCTGGGGCCCTTGCCAGTCGTTAACCGAAGTCCGCGCCTTCCTAGGTACTGTCGGAGTCCTCTGGATGTTTGTTAAGAACTTTGCCCATTGCGCTCATCATCTAACGAAGCTCACCCGTACTGGAGTTCCCTTCAAATTTGGACCCAATCAGCTTAATGCCCAGAACGACCTTGTCAAGGCCTTACACAATGCTAAACCCCTCGTTCCTATTGACTATGAATCCGACAATCCCGTAATCTTAGCGGTCGACACTTCCTACATAGCGGTTGGTTTCTACCTTTGCCAGTGCACTACCAACAATTGCAAACAATGTCGCTATAACTGTTTTGGTTTCATCACCCTTAACAAACGCAAAGCTCACTTCAGTCAGCCCAAGCTCGAGCTTTATGGTTTGTACTGAGCCTTGCAAGCGCTACACATGTACCTCCTAGGCGTTAGGAACCCCTTATTGTCGAAGTCGACACTCGCTACATCAAAGGTATGCTGCAGAATCCTGACATTCAGCCCTCTGCTAGCATGAACCGCTGGATCATGGCCATCCTTATGTTCCACTTCGAGCTTGTACACATTAAAGGAACCTTCCATGGACCCGACGGACTCTTGTGACAACCGTTACAGCCTACCAGGACCCCCTGCACAGACCATGATTAATGATCACGGGACTTCAAGGATTTTCCTTTGACTGGGGACAGTCAGTTTTTCAGTCAAGGGGAGATGATACAACCCAGTCAGTGCTGGCTGCCCAACACCGACAAGTCAAACCACGCAGGTGACCTCAGCATGTGACCGCTACTGACCAACCACTAACAACACCGACCGTTACCGACCATTCCCTTAATGACCAAGCCAACGTTTGACAATCTAGCCCTCTCTACAGCCCCCGACCGGTGGCCATTGATCGATCGTAACCACATTACTGATGACCCAATGATCATAAACTTATTTTCATTTACATTTTTCTCTTACAATTTTCCCTCTTGATCTACTTACAATTTTCTCATATTACTTACAAATTCTCCTATTCAATAGCGGCTTCTGACGTGTGTTATCACATGCAACTGCTATGCTTACTATCTCTTACCGGTTTCCCCTTTATTGACTTACCCACCTATAAATACTGCCCTGTCAGTAGCTAAACATCATCAAATTGTACCAGAGTCTAGTCCCCGTTTCAGACTACACTTAAGATCTCATTCATGCTCTCGCTTCCTTAACGACTGATTTGGGTTTACCCAGTCCAGTCTCCTTTGGTCTCTGCGCTGATACGACCCGGTCAGCGCTGGCTGCCCAACACTGACAAGTCAAACCAAGCATGTGACCTCAGCACGTGACCGCTACCGACCGACCACTAACAACACCGACTGTTATCAACCATTCCCTTAACGACCAAGCCGACCTTAGACAATCCAACCCTCTCTACGGCCCCCGATTGGCGGCCATCAATCGATCATAACCACGTTACTGATGGACCAACGATCATAAACTTATTTTCATTAACATTTTTCTCTTACAATCTTCACTCTCGATCTACTTACAATTTTCTCATATTACTTACAATTTTCCTATTCAATAGCGGCTTCCGACGTGCATTATCACATGCAACCGCTACGCTTACTATCTCTTACTGGTTTCCCCTTTTATTGTCTTACCTACCTATAAATACTGCCCTGTCAGTAGCTAAACATCATCGAATCGTACCAGAGTCTAGTCCCCGTTTCAGACTACACTTAAGATCTCGTTCATGCTCTTGCTTCCTTAACGGCTGATTTGGGTTTACCCAGTCCAGTCTCCTTCGGTCTCCACGCTAAGCTTAACGGTATCATTAAACTTAGCACTCGTCATCTTTGTCAAGCGCCATACGGGTGCCCTTGCTTTGCCTTCGTTAAGCACCATACGGGTGCCCTTGGTTTGCCTTCGTTAACACTAGCGCTTATGGCTAGCAACTCGTATATTTCCGTTAACTCTTCCTAAATTCCTTAACGACCTTCTGGGTCTTTGCAGATCTCTCCACCCGCTGCAATTTGGTAGCGACACTAGTGGTCTCACCATTATTTCTTACCACTCTCTCCCTCTTCCTTACCGACTCCGACCTCACAACTCCTTACCGAGTTTCTGGGACTTTGCTTGACTCCTCTCACACACACATAACACTACTACTTGCTAGCTATCCCTATCTAGCTGGTTTTGTTGGTTGTTTCCTGCACGGCAGCTAGGCAGAAAGTCAGCGCATCATTTTGGAGCCCACTGTGAGGGATTCTATAGCAAATTTCCACCAGAAACTTGCCTCCAGGCCAAAAACCGCTTACGTCTCGTTACCGAAGCTTCGCTCCTCGTTATCCCTTTTGACATTCCCCCACCTTTGCCATTAACACCCTTAACAACTCCACCTCGTAACCTTGAAGAGGAACTCACTACTGCCAGGGAACTTCTTGACGTTACCGAACTCCTAGAGAACTTCCCAGGCCATCACATCGACAACTTCCTCAACGCACCACTACCACCGTTATCCCCAGACCCCTATTCCCCAGTTCAAACCACTACACCTTTACCGACACCCGTTAATGCTACCGTCATGGGTGACGCCCATCTTTCCCATCATATGCCACCCCGCAACGACTCTACCGCACCCAAGTGGGATGAGAGTTGCCCTCAAGAGCTCGCCCAGTACTTCCACGAGCTCGAATATCTCTTAGCAGACTGCACCGTTAACGATGATAATCAGAAAAAGGAATATGCTGCTCAGTACATATTGTATAATACCGTGGAGACCTGGCTTGGATTGCCAGAGTTTAGCGACCATACCTACGCCAAGTGGAAGATAGCAGTCTTTTGTTTATATCCTGGCGCTGAGGAATCTGCCCATTACACTCTTCAGGATCTCAAGCGACTTGTTAACCAGACCTTCTCTGCCGGTATCTCTACTCTTGGACACTTCTCGGATTACTATAGGGACTTCCAGTGCCTGGTGTGTTGGCTCCTGGCTAAAGGAAAGATCTACCGAAATGAGGAATGCTGTCTGTTCCAGCAAGGCATACCGACTTTGTTATGGTCCAAACTTGTCCGCCGTCTTGAAATCACCCTTCCTGACCATCACCTGGAGGACCCCTATGAGGTAGAGCAAGTCTTTGAAGCTGCCAAATGGGTTCTGAAGGGTACCGACACCGCTACAACTTTGAAAAAGCTAACAACCGCTAACACTAAGACGCCCACCGTTAATACTGCTGCCCCCATATCGACTACCATCATTAAAAAGGAACCTCTTGACATTGCCACTGCCGCTATTGTTAACGCTCTCGCACGCATGGAGGAAAAGATGGCTGCATTGACTGCTGGTAATAGCTCTCGGTCCCGTGCCTCTCAACTTCCTAGTGACAGTTGCCACTTCTGCGGCAAAACAGGTCATACAATGGTACGAGGCAATTGCATTAAGCTCGAAAGCTTCATCAGTCAAGGCAAAATCCATCGGAACCACAAAGGCAAGGTTGTACTACCGTCCAGCGCTATGATCCCTAACTACGTTGGCAAACGGCTCTACATGGAACGCATCGACGAATGGCACAGGCTCAATCCAAACCAGATTCTTACCGGCTGACTCAGCGCTAATGCTAACCCTGATACAGAACAACTCCAAGGCATGTCGCAGACATTTATTCACGAGGTCTTGCAACCGGAAACCGCTAGCCCCAGAACGTTATCCAGGGAAGAATGCGTTGCTGCTTTAGAACGGGAACTTTATGCTCTACGCCGCCCAGCAAAAGTCTTTGACGGTATCGAGATCCCTTGTGCTAAGGGATATCAACCGGTACCCCCTAAAACTGTTAATGACTCCACCGCTACCAGTTTACCCGCCGTTCCCACTAGCTTTTCTGCCAGTCCTCCTGCCGCCAATGAACGCTCAGTCCCTGCTAGTTCCCCTGTCGCTAACAAACATCCTGCCTCCGCCTCCGCTACCAATACCGCTAAAGCCCCTGAGCCGCCAGCCATTAACCACGTTCCCATGGTCAATCCCCCAGTTCACCCTACTCCGGTATCTCGTCTCGCTATCAGCCCCCAACCAACCAAAACTTTGGCACTCCAGACAAACAGCCTGACACTGCTTACCGTAGTATGGCCCCCATCTACAATATCGAACAGTCCAAACAGGTATTTGACCGAGTACTCCAGACCAAGCTTACCGTCTCTGTCGGCAAACTCTGCTCCCTCTCTAATGACATCCGGAACCAGTTCAGAAACGCCGTTATGCCTAAACGGACCGCGCCTCCCAACGTCACTGCCTTCCAAGAATCCACTGATATCGTTGACGACACTCTGCCTTCTTTTTCCCTTAACGACACTCCTGCTACCGAACCTCCTCTTACCGACGCCGCTAGAGCCCAAGTCACTTTGATAGACCCGGTGGAAGCATATATCAAGTCGCTACCACCTGGTGAGGAGCCGGTTACGTTAACGGTCACTGTCACGACCCCGCCATCTCCAGACCCCCATACGCTGCCCCAGCCCCGACACACACCTTCCCCGCACTCCTTGCACACCTCTGGGACTGCCAACAACCTCCCAACGCTGCACCGGCAACACCCGCGGCCATCTCCAAACAGATCCCCAGCCATCACCGAACCCCGGCATCTTGGCCGACACGTCACCCCAAGGCTTCCCTGTCACCGGACACATCTGGACCCCCGGCATCCCGGCCATCACATAACGTTCCGCAACATTCCTCCTGCAAACCGTCGGCACGTCATGATGCCACCTGCTTCTGTGGCGCCGAGGGGCGCCACCACCACGCACCATGACCGCTGACCCACCCGACACAGGCCCGCCGTAACCCACGCCAGCACACCCCGACCACTATCATGACCCCGGGGCTGGGAGCCAGTCCAGGGACTTAGCCGGAGGAATCAGGTGTCTGTCTTGGTCCCAGCTAGAATCCTACCCGGGACTTAGCGGAAGGGTAGTACATAAACCATAGGGTAGCATACGAGTCGAGTAGTCTTGATATTAACCGTAGTTCTCCGTATTTCCGTGTCTCTGGTCTCCGTCTCTGTCCCTATCTCAATCTCAATCTATTCTCTTGCCTCCCTCTCTCTCTCGTCTCATCTCTCATCTCTCGTCTCTTGTCTCCGTGCCTCGTTTCCATTCCGTGACTCGTTTCTCCTTTCCATTTCTCTTCTCCGTTTCCTTGCCTATCGTCCGTATCTCTTTCTCTCTTCACCCTGGTCTCCTAACCAACCCACCCTGCCCATTCCATACCTACTCCCACCGTTCCGAACCTACTCCCACCCCGATCCATACCACTCCCCTTTGCTATCCATCTCCCCCTTTGTTACGCCCCTACCCAACCCCCTGCTCCCATGCTCCCTTACCCGGAGCACTTTCTACTTTGCGCATGGCACTACTTGTACCCCAGAGCATCTGGACCTCCCCCAGACCACTTGTAGCTGTACCCGGAGCTTCTGCAAAGCCCCAAACCCATACTTAGCCTCCCGAGCTCGCCTAGTAAGGACTCGCCAGTGTAGCTGAGCCCCCATCGTCAGCGGGACCTGACAGTCGCTCAGGAATCACAGGCAATCCGGTCCATCATGCTTTTGGTTGATAATCACGAGGAAATCAAATGTATAGCAGATAGCGGCTCTCAGATCATCTCTATGTCTGCAGAAGTTGCTAACTATCTTGGCATCTCTTATGACCCCAGCATCATTCTGAACATGCAGAGCACTAACGGTACAATGGACAAGTCCCTCGGTCTAGCTTGTAACGTCCCTTGCACTGTTGGCAGTATCACCCTGTACCTTCAGATCCACGTCCTACGCTCCCCTGCTTACGATATCCTGCTCGGTCGCCCCTTCGATGTCCTTACCAAGAGTACCGTTGACACCCTTAGCAAAACAGAGACTACGATAACAATAACAATAACAGACCCCAATACCGGACTTCGTCGCACTATCCCTACGTTTCCCCGCAGTCAGTACAAGCAACAAAAGGTTCAGCCCAAGTATAGCGCCGGACCGCCCCATTGCTTTTGGCACCATCCCCACAGTTAGTGACTCTGAGGAAGACTTAGCAGTCATCCTCGACTACGACCACCAAAAGCACTCCGTTATAGTGCAATCGCATACCCCGCTCAATCCTGAAATACTAGAAAACCCAAAAACAGTTTCCGACAATCTCTCTCTTGCTTATTTGTATGCGACCGCTAGCGACCTTACCGAGACCGTTATCCCACCGCGCTCTTATTTCATTTCCACTAGTCTCTCCGATCCCTCTATTCTTGGCCAAGCATCTGGAATGCTCGATACCGTCTCAGCCCCCATTTACGTTAATGTCCCCTTCCCAGCCATTTACGCCGCTGCTGAGCCAAAATGCAAAGGAGTCCAAGTCAAGAAGAAATATAAGCCAGTTGCGTTGAAGACCAAGCCTGTCGCTAGCCATGTTAGCAAAGACTTCCGAATCAAACGACACATCCTTGGCAACCCCTTAGCAAACATACCCAAGCTTGATCCTAATCCCCTTCCTTTCATACCAACTCCTCATTTTACTGACAACCGCAAAGCGACTTTCATTAAGGAACACGATACCAGCTTTCTTACCCAAGATGAGCTTAACGTACTCGTGGACCTTGTCGCTAAGCAACAAAACGTATTCGCTTGGGAAGACTCAGAACAAGGTAGCCTTCGACCCGACTTCTTTCCCCCTGTTTGCATACTGACCATCCCTCACGTCCCTTGGGTTCAGCACAACTGACCGATACCACCAGGCCTCAAAAAGGAAATCTGCGAAATCATCCATAGCAAGATCCAAGCAGGCGTTTACAAGCCTTTGAACTCCGCTTACCGGTCCCGCTGGTTCTGTGTCTTGAAGAAAAATGGTAAACTTTGCCTAGTCCACAGTCTCGAACCGTTAAACCAAGTCACAATCCGCCACTGTCACAAGCCTTTAGGCTAGGAGCTAATGTGTCGGCAACTAATATGTTGGTAACTCATGCTTCACAAACATTGTCTAAGGAACACTTTCTTACACGCCCATTGCCAAAAGCCTCCCACAAAGGGTCTCCTCCCACAACAGCATCAGCTATCCCTTCTGGGAGACAGTTTGATTTAGCCGATATCCACCAAGAGGTAGAGGTGGACAATCACATCACTACAAATACGACTGGGCTGCAGAGAACATCTACCCCAACTAGTGGGTGGCCAAAAATTCACCTCGACGTAAACTCCCTAGACAACGTAGCGCCCTCCCACATAGAGACTTGGGACAAAGTCACCTCCACCAAACTTTGGGCCTGCCTGTTCAGGGGAAAGTACGAGAACAACAGCCTCTTGACTGTTATCAAAACCAAAGCCCTCATAAAGGGACTAATAAAGGTGGTAAATGATGTATCACTTGGGGTTTTGTTTCCACTTCAGCATGCTAGTCTCAGTTTGGCACGCTTCCCAATGCCCTACCACATGCTAATCTCTGGCCTATCCCCAAACTAGGTAGAGTACCTAACGAACCTAGAAGTTGTCTCCACCAAGGAAATTACCATCATCTTCAAATCTTTTGAAGATCTCCATCCCACTTTTGTCATGACTATCTATGGCCTCTCTTTTGACAACTTGGTAGAAGCATGCAAGGTTGTAACCAACCTCATTGAGACTCGTGTCAAGGAATCTGAAGCTGTAACAAAGCACATTGTCAAAAGCGCCCAGCTACTTAAAGATTGAGTCTGGCGTAACATCTTCAACAATATTTCAGTCAAATACATT
Source organism: Termitomyces sp. MG145 (assembly GCA_003313055.1). NCBI lineage: Eukaryota > Fungi > Basidiomycota > Agaricomycetes > Agaricales > Lyophyllaceae > Termitomyces > Termitomyces sp. MG145. The sequence goes on along the minus strand of QGOB01000310.1, from coordinate 25,433 downwards.
GAGGTAAAGAGAAGCAATGCAAACAGTGGAGATTTTTGAGGCTGGAATGTCTACCTCAACCACTCCTACCTCTCAACCAAAGATCACATCCAGCTTATACAGCTGATGCGTAACTGTACATTTCCTTTGGCAACCTCAGGCTATGGCCTCCCACTGTGTGGAAAAGAAACACTCCTCTGCATAAACTGCAAGTCAATTGATCACGACACCCCTAACCATCTGACACCCTTCCCACCCAACAGTTAACACGGGCATACGGTGATGGTGGAAATGATGATTATGAGACCCGGGGTTTTAGCTGAGGGCATGGTAGAGGCAGAGGGCGTGGTGATGCGCTGACTTGCTGCCTAGCTGCCATGCAGGAAACAACCAACAAGACCAACTAGATAGGGATAGCTAGCAAGTAGTAGCATTACGTGTGTGTGAGAGGAGTCAAGCAAAGTCCCAGAAACCTGGTAAGGAGATGTGGAGTCAGAGTTGGTAAGGAAGTGTGAGAGACCGGTAAGAGATAACGGTGCGGCCGCTAGTGTCTGTACCAAATCATTGTGAGGCGAGAAATCTGTAAAAGACCCAGAAGGTTGTTAAGGAATATAAGAGGAGTTAACGGAAATATACGAGTCGCTAGCCGTAAGTGCTAGCGTTAATGAAGGTGAGACAAGGGCATCCATATGGTGCTTGACAAAGACAAGGTGAGGGTGCCCGTATGGCGTGTAACAAAGACGATGAGTGCTAAGTTTAACGATACCGTTAAGCTGAGCGCTGATGCGCTGACTTGCCGCCTAGCTGCCATGCAGGAAACAACCAACAAGACCAGCTAGATAGGGATAGCTAGCAAGTAGTAGCGTTACGTGTGTGTGAGAGGAGTCAAGCAAAGTCCCAGAAACTCGGTAAGGAGTTGTGAGGTCGGAGTCAGTAAGGAAGAGGGAGAGAGCGGTAAGAGATAACGGTGAGACCGCTAGTGTCGCTACCAAATCGCAGCAGGTGGAGAGATCTGCAAAGACCCAGAAGGTCGTTAAGGAATTTAGGAAGAGTTAACAGAAATATACAAGTCGCTAGCCATAAGCGCTAGCGTTAATGAAGGCAAACCGAGGGCACCCGTATGGTGCTTAACGAAGGCGAAGCGAGGGCACCTGTATGGCACTTGATGAAGACGACAAGTGCTAAGTTTAACAATACCATTAAGCTTAGTGCAGAGACCAAAGGAGACTGGACTGGGTAAACCCAAATCAGCCGTTAAGGAAGCGAGAGCGTGAACAAGATCTTAAGTGTAGTCTGAAACGGGGACTAGACTCTGGTACGATTCAATGATGTTTAGCTACTGACAGGGCAGTATTTATAGGTAGGTAAGACGATAAAAGGGGAAACCGGTAAGAGATAGTAAGCATAGCGGTTGCATGTGATAATGCATGTCGGGAGCCGCTATTGAATAGGAAAATTGTAAGTAATATGAGAAAATTGTAAGTAGATTGAGAGTGAAGATTGTAAGAGAAAAATGTTAATGAAAATAAGTTTACGATCGTTGGTCCATCAGTAACGCAGTTATGATCAATTGATGGCCACCAGTCGGGGGCCGTAGAGAGGGTTGGATTGTCTAAGGTCGGCTCGGTCGTTAAGGGAATGGTCAATAACGGTCGGTGTTGTTAGCGGTCGGTCGGTAGCGGTCACATGCTGAGGTCACGTGCTTGGTTCGGCTTGTCGGTGTTGGGCAGCCAGCGCTGACTGGGTTGTATCATCTCCCCTTGACTGAAAAACTGACTGTCCCCAGTCAAAGGAAAATCCTCGAAGTCTCGTGATTGTTAAGCGTGGTCCGTGCAGGGGGTCTTGGTCCGTGCGCCATACCGTAAAACCATAAATAAATTCCAGCGACTCTTTGGACTTCATTGTTCCAGCACCTTTTACCATGTCGACTCCTGCATTCTTTGGATATGCCGCTTCCTTTGCACGCCTGGCGGCGGCGCAAGACTTCCTGGAAAAAGTGCCCAAGGTCTTGGCTATGGGGCGCGCGCTGCTGGCAACCAATCCCTAGGTAGCGGCTATGTTGATTTTGTTGATGTATCTGCACTGGTTTGAGTTGGCCGGCGGAAGCGAGATTACGTGGGCAGAGCAGGAGGCGGTCGGGGAGGAGTGTCGGGTGCTATACACCCAATGCAAGGACGAGGCCTGGATGAGGCTGTTCGACAGACACTTTGTGAGTTTCATTGTTCCTTAATGGTTTTTACGGTATGCTAACGGTTGTGCTAAGGGGTTGGTACCGGAGGGAGCGATGGAGGTTGAGGAGGTGGCAGTGGAGCCGATGACAGTAAGCGCTAATGGTGCCGCTATTGACTTAGTGGCGTTGTTAAGGTATCTTTTAGTTATTCTCTGAACTGTCTTTTGATGAGCAGTTCTTTTTCCAGCACCCACCCAAGGATCCGATGGCATCGGCCGGCACAAGGACGAGGGAGGACCGTGGGGAGGGCTCGAGTCGGCAAAGCGGGGCTGCCAGTAGTGCCAGGGTGAAGTCGCCAGTGCTACCACAGTCCCTAAAGACTCCAACTCAAGGGCCAGGGTCAAGGCCTAGAATGATGACGATCCCGAAGGTGAGGGTAACAGCGTCATTATGGTCGTGAGGCAGCTAACGGTCTTTACTAGCAGAAGGCAACAAAAGGCAACGAGCGAGCAGTGGCGGAGGTCGAGGAGGATGACGAGGTGCCGGTAAGTCTTGCCTCGGGTTAACGGCCATGTGCTAACGGTCAGTCCAGACTCCATCGAAGAAGAGCAAGGGCAAGCAAAGGGCGGTGGTCGGCGACGACGAGAGCAAGGAGGAGGTGGTGGTCTCCGAGTCGTTTAACGACCGGGACTTGAAGAAGTTGCTGCGTGGGCGGTTGCCCTCGACAGTGCTCGACACAGGAGCCGGTGCAGGAGAAGTAGTTGGGCAAAGGAAGGAGAGGAAACTGGCAGCTCCTGCGGTGAGGGCCGCCTTCCGTGAGAAGGTAGGAGTGGTAAGAGTTTATTTGCTGATCCTTTCGAGTATTGTTCTTTGCTTAACATCTCCTTTGGTAGTGCGATGGCTGCTGGGCCCTTAACAACCCGGAGGGCTGCTGGTACCCCACTGGTAACTTACTATGCTACCGATGTAACGAGGTGAGCAAGGGCTGTTTGGTGCGGGGACAGTCATTATGGGGTTGTCATGGCGATCACAAGGGGAAGAAGGCAGAGGGGGCCACCTTGGTGTGAGCAACAAGGAGGTATCTGGAGGGGCAGCGGGAGCTTGACGTGGCTAGTAAGGCCATTGCAGTGAAGAAGACAACGTTGAGTCTGCCCACACGTCAAGAGGGGGCGGTAACGGAGGGCGCCGCTAAGGGCAAAGGAGTGGTAAGGAGTCGTTTGGTGATAGAGTCAAGTGATGATGAGGCCCCAATGCCAGCAAAGGGCTCTAAACGACGTCGGATGGAGTCGGACAAGGAAGTTTGGGAGGTGACTCCCCCCGCAGAGAGGGCAGCAGTGGCGACGGCAATTGAGAGGAGCCTGGGTGGTGGCCAAGTGCCAGAGGAGACAGGGCCGGTAGCAGGTCCCAGCAGCAGCCAGTAAGTGGCTAACTGGCTAGACCTCGCAGCTCTTTGCTAACGGTCGCTACTGGAAGACCGGTAGAGATGGAAATGCCTGAGGTGGAGATGGGAGACAAAACGGGCCTGAGGAAGTCGGTAAGTGACTTCTGCTCAGCGGTTGTTCACGAGTGCTAACGACTTCTTTCAACCGTCAAACTTCGGAACCCCTCCTTGACCGACCATCGAGGAGGAAGAGATCCAGTGGTTGGGCGAGGACTTACCGGTCCCGCTCCCCTTCGATCCTCGGGGCGACTTGGAGCAATACTGGTCAAGGGCTGCAGAGATCTGCCGGCTGATGGGGAAGGAGATGGTGGTGGCGGAGAACAACCTTCGGGTGGCACGGGCTCGGTTCAGTCTGTTGACGCGGGTGCGGGGCGCCCTCTTGCGATACCAGGATGACTGCAACGCCTTTATTGCATGGCAGATGGAGGCAGGAGTGACAGAGGAGTATTGGGGAGAGTCGGGTGATCTGCCGATCCCGACTGACGACAACTTTACCTCCAGTAGCTCCTAAAAAGACTTTTTACTTTAGTTTTTGTCAAATTCTTGTTGCAGACTGACCCCCTTAAGGAGTCTTTTTAAATAAACAATTTCTTGGAGTCTGGCCCAACCGGTAAGATAATGGTCTAAAAAAGAATGAACCAAACAATGAAAGAAAGGTCGAAGCAAAAGAAATAAATGGTTTGAAAAGGTAAACGCTCAGTAGATCATCATGGCGCTTGCGCAAGGTCGCTTAACGACTGCATCTTAACGAAAGGCGAATGGGGAACAGTGGTGACAAGTTAGAAAGAATAAGCAGAGGGCTTAACAGTAGGCGTGTATATTGGAAAGCATATGTAGAAAGACAGTCTATGATGAATAGAAAAAGAGTAAGTAAAAAATGAAAAGGGAAACAAAACAATAGGAACAAGGGCTTATCGAAAGCCGTTAAGGTTTTGGGGATTTTTTTTTTTTAACGGTGAGTGGGATGGATAGGTGTTAATGGTGCTTTCTAGTCTTCTTTGGCAGTAATGTCCAAGGAGTCGTCAGGATTAATGGGTTCTTCATTGTCGAGTAAGTCGGTTTCTTCTAACATTCTTAAACGGTCAGTATTGATGTTGAAGGCGTCAGTAGGGAGAGGGATGTGTTTGCGGGCGAAATAAGGGACTAGGAAAAAGGCAGCTACCGGTCAGTGGAGTACGGATCCATCTAGCTTGCAGAGAATGTAAGCGCCTCCATGGTTACGAGAGATTACCACTAGCGGTCCTAGGTATCGAGGTCACATCTTCTTGTTATGGGTGACTTCAATACGTGTATTCCTCATCAACACTAGGTCTCCTTGCTTGAAGTCATAGTCTCAAATTGTAGCGGCATGTTCTCGTTCGAAATGGAGAGCTGCTAGCTGACGGGCAGTAAGGACTGTATCATGTAAGCGGTCGAGATCGGCTTGTCAGCGTTGGAGGTCGATAGCGTGTCAAGCGATGAGGTTGGTAGTTGTTAGCAAGGAATCGGGAGGTGGCTGGAGGTAGGTCGCTTCTATGATGTCAGCGGGGAATAGGGGATGAGTACTGGTAGCGGCGTAGTAAGGGGAGCAACCCATGCGGTGGCAGACGGTAATGCGTTCTGACCAGAAGACAGAGTAAGCGGCTGAGCTCCACTTGGATTGGTCTCCGTTAACGGCTTTGAAGAGAGCTTGTCTAACATTGAAGTGGGGTTGTTTGGCAATACCGTTAGCATGTTTGTTGTAACCGGATATGCAAATGTGGTTGATGTGATACTTCTTGGCAAGGTAAGCGACAGCTTTGATGATGGGAGGGCCGTTATCAGTAACGATTTTATTAAGGGCGCCCCAGCGGCAGATGATCTCTTTGAAGAGCCACTTAGCAATAGCGTCGGTATTTTCATGAGCGAGCATGCGGAATTTGGGATAGTGAATTAACGAACAGCGTCCTTGGATAACATATTTGAACTTGTTTGAAGGTGGCATGAACATGGTGTCAATATAGATTTTGCTGAAGAGAGCGGCGGGGATAGCGACAGTAGGTGGTATGAGAACTTTGGTTGTTTGGTGGACTTGGCAAATGTGGTATGAGCGGATATACCAGACGATATCGGCCGCTACCTGTGGCCACCAAAAGCGCTCCAGCAGGGCAGCTCTCGTAGCAAACAGACCACGATGTCCAAGGTCATCGTGCATAGCATGTAGGATGCGAAGTCGCGAGTCAGTTGGTATGAAGAGCTTGTGCTCGCCGTTACGATTGCATCGCCAAAGTTTGCCGTTAGCAAAGAAGAAACCGCTAGCATAGCAAAGGAAGGTAGCGAGGGCCTTGTCATTGAGGTCTGGCGGTTGCTTGAAGTCGCTTAACGAGTTGGACTCTTTTGTTGCTGGCAAGGGCCTTGGGGGAGCAAGGGACGTTGTCGTAGGAAAGGGGTGCGGTAATGGGTGGAGTCGAGACTTTGGTAAGGGGAACGGTGTCGTTAATGAATGTCGCTAGAGTCGGTAGGTAATGGGTGAATGGGGGTAAACGAGGGACAGTAGAGGTGGAGCGGGCAAGGGCAATCAGTAGCTGAACATAGTGCATGAATCCATGCATACGATCGACCCAATCTTTGAAGATGTCATTGTCGGTATTGTCTGGAGGAGGGTTGGTAGGCTGTAATGGTCATCGCAAAAGTCCGTCAGGCCCATGGAAGGTTCCTTTAACGTGTACGAGCTTGAAGTGGAACATAAGGATGGCCATGATCCAGCGGTTCATGCTAGCGGAGGGCTGAATGTCCGGGTTCTGCAGCATACCTTTGATGTAGCGAGCGTCAACTTTGATGATAAGGTTCCTAATGCCTAGGAGGTACATGCATAGCGCCTGCAAGGCTTGGTACAAGCCGTAAAGCTCGAGCTTGGGCTGACTGAAGCGAGCTTCGTGTTTGTTAAGGGTGATGGAGCTAAAGCGGTTATAGCAGCATTGTTTGCAATTGTCAGTAGTGCACTGGCAAAGGTAGAAACCAACCGCTATGTAGGACGTGTCGACCGCTAAGATCAGGAGATCGTCGGATTCGTAGTCGATAGGAACGAGGGGTTTAGCGTCGTGTAAGGCCTTGACGAGGTCTTTTTGGGCGTTAAGCTGGTCGGGTCCAAATTCGAAGGGAACTCCAGTACGGGTGAGCTTTGTTAGGTGATAAGCGCGATGGGCAAAGTTCTTAACAAACATCCGGAGGACTCCAATGGTACCTAGGAAGGCATGGACTTCGGTTAACGACTGGCAAGGGCCCCAGCGGTCCAACAGCGCTAAACAGTTTTTGTCAGGAACTTGGCTGCTAGGAGTGCAAATGTAGCCCAGGATCTTGAGGGTAGGCATGCAAAGGACGAGCTTATGACCGGAGAAAGTACCACCGCAGTACTTCATCCGCTGAAGGACACGGTTCAGGAGTTCAAAGAACTCCCAAAGTGCTAAACGAATGTTGGGGTTGTCAGGATGCTTAGTGGGTGTGCCGTTAACGAGTTTCCAGTCCTTCGGGCCTTTAACGCCAACGTCGTCAATGAAGCTGAGAGCATTATGGGGGATCTCGGGCTGGAGGATGTGGGTGACGTCGTTGTGGAAGATGGGCACAGCATTAGTCCATCCCATCAGTAGCATTACTAAATGAAGGGTGCCAAACGGTGTCTGGAAAGTTGTTAAGTCGCAGGAAGCGGGATTGATAAGGTGTTCATTGTAGCCAATGTAGAGGTTGAGAGTAGCGCCGCAAATGCAGCCAGCGAAGGATTCGGCAACGTGGTCAGGGAAAGGGGGAACGCCAGAATGGAGGAGGAGGAGTGAGGTTGATAAGGGTGTTGTCCCCAGTGGGAGCCGCAGATGTGCTTATATTTCTGACAATGGGATCTGCCCTAGCGGCGGGGTTTCCCTGGATGTAGTCTGGGTTGGTGGGTTCAGCAGGACTGCTGACACTACGCATGAAGCGAGGAGGGGGGCCCTCTCGTAGGTGGAACTGGGGCTGGCTCAGAGGTGATTGCTTTCTGCTGAGGGGGAAGGTGTTTCCAGTGATTTCCCCATTGCTGCTGATGGGTGAGTTGGTGAGGGACTCGTCTGAAGCCTCAGGACTGACTTCCCTATGTGTTGAGGTGTGAATAGGTGGAACTGCAGTGGACATGTGACATTTGGATTGCCTGTCCTTCATCGGACTAGGTGGTTGGGGGTGCTTAGAGGAGTCCTGGTCATGTAACGGACCTAATTTTTTCACATTGTTAGTTTTAAACATTAACTTGATTCTCGGTACTGTAGCGCAAGGCTCTTGTTTGGTGGTTGACACGGGCAAGGCAGGGAAGTCGCTGTCACTCTGAGCATTGGCCATGGGAGGGGACATATCTTTTCCTACTGCATTGGGGTTTTTGTTTGTGCTGGTATTTTTGTTCTCTAGGATACGTGGGCTAGGAGGGGTGTCCAAGTCCATGGAGTTGTAGCTTTTGAAGGACTGGCTAGATTGGTTCACAGAGGTCATTGAAAGGAACAAATACAGATGGGAGTGGTGCTGTAGGCCACACACATTGCTTTCGTGACATCCTTAAATACAAGACCCCAGCCCTGACATGACAAGGTGATCATTCAAGATTTCAATTTGACGTGGTGGGTGTAATATTGTGAGATTGCAAAAATTGTGTCTAACATCCCCGCAGTACTAGTAGTAGGAGGAGAAGTTCCTTTGTGGATTCATTTGCTAGGGAGTGGAGTCTGTGTGCCCTTCTGATTTGGAGATTTGAGGTTGGTCATAACGGGGTCAGCAGGCATTGATAACTTACACTGGTGCTGCTGGCAACCAGGGTTGATATCACCAAGGGGATAATTTGCATACATGGCAGCATTTGAGCCATCATGTAAGGGTGGGCTGTGCTCCTTGGCATGTTTTCTCTTGGGGAGGACGGAAAATTTTGTCCCGGCAATACAGAGAAGAGGACTTAGTGGTTGTGGTGGGGGAGCATTGATGGTATCTTTTGATACTCTATACGCCTTTCAGCATGCTGTTGCCTTCCGGCGAGCTGTACACCTTTTGGTGAGCTCCTTGTTGAGGAGCAGTGGAAACAGTTTTTACCTGACCGTGTGATGTGTGAGAATTTTCAACCACATGGTGGTTGCTAGTCAAGGGGCTCCTGTCCTGAGATTTGTGATGACCAACTCCATTGACCCTGTTACATCAATGCAAGGCTCTGACTGTAATCACAATGTGGAATGTCAGAAGCTAATGAACAAAGTTTATTATATCAGGTTGTTAACACTGTCATAGAGTGACATACCTAATGAACAAGGTGGATCAAGCTAAAGGAATATACTCTGTAATGAGGGTACTGTAGCTAGCGTGGTCATGTGTGTATATCATCCCACCCCGGGCATCTATCAAATCCACTTTGCTCTGCCACATCAACATGTTTCCCTCGTGTTTGTCTGTTCTCTCTGAACCCTTGAATCATACTCCTTCAGCCACTTGTCCTTGCTCTCATCATACCCCTTCCACCCAACCAAAAACTCATCCACACCTCTCTGCCTCTCCCTCAGAATTCACTCAATCTCCACTTCATTTCCCATGTCCATCTTCACTGGCAGAGGAGGTTCCTGCTGCTGCTCCAATATTGTATCCTCACAAGCAGGAATCAGGCATGATACATGAAACACATTATGTATTGTCCAGCCATCCGGGGGCTACTAACAGTGTCAGCTAAGGTGGCTGTGAAAGAGAATTCAATCCAGTTGTTAAGGTGTTTGCTGTTAAGATACAATATACTCAGTCTTGTATCACAACAACTGTATTGATTATGTACCTGTTAAGATACAATATACTATTTACAGTCAGTCTGAGTATTGAGTAATAAAGTATCCTGAGACATACTTCAATCTTGTATCACAACAACTGAGATATGCCGAATTCCACTTCCGATCCATATGCTATAACTATACAGTCCCCATTTCCCTTTGTGGCAGCAGCATCAGTCATGTGTACACAATGCGTGTTGCAATCCCCTGGGTTATAGGCCCCATGCCACTCAGTGTGCAGCGATTCTGAAAAAAAAAAAATTTCTGACCCACCAACCTGACCCCAGACACCAAAAACAACTCGACTATGGCACAGAACCCGTCGTTGTTTCTGCTACCAGCAGAGGAACGATTTGATGGCTCCAACTAGGCATTGTTCAAGGTCATGATGACCAAGGCAGCATGCGGACAGGGTTTGCTAGGCTATTTTTCTGGCACAATCAAGAACACCGAACCCGAACTCACCCCAGCTCAGTCCGACATTGACAAGAAGGAGGTTGCATGCTCCCTGGTCCCCACCTCCAAGGCAACGTTGCCAACGACAACATGGTGGGGCACTACTAACCCCACCACAGATGAGTGGCTCCAGCACGACGTGTATGCAAGGAGCATGATCACCCTGAACGTCGTGAACCTGATTGGAGTGGGCATGAAAATGGACGGTTCTGCTGCAGACACTTGGGGCTCCCTGATGGCAATACATGATGCCAAGTTGGACTTGGGTCTCCTCCAAGCTGAGGAGGAGCTGAGTGCATTGAAGTACACCGATGGCTCGAACATTGAAGCGCACTTTAAGGCGATGAGGATGGCTTGGGTGCGAGCAAATGACTAAGGCACTGGCTTGAATGACAGGCATTTCCAAGCATATATCATCAGGTCCATGCCCAGCTTGTGGGTGCCCGTCACAGGCTCTCTCATGACCGAGACCTCCTCCACAAAGGTCATCGTACGGCTCACTACCCACGCACTCTTGCTGCACAGCCCTGCAGCTGTGGCGCCCACAAAGTCAGCGCAAGCCTTGAGCACCCAAGCAGGGAAGCAAAGCAGGGATAGGGGCATATGCACAAACCCAAACTGCGGCTGTGCAGGGCACACAATTGACAAGTGCTTCAGGAAAGGGAGGGGACTGGAGGGCCAGTACCTGGACTAGTGGAGGAAGGGCAGGACAAATACGACCCCCTTGAGCAACGCTGCCACAAGCACAGCACCAACAGTTACCGCCACAGCACTGCAGGCCAACTCTGCGGTGGCATCGGCTAACAATGCCATCAAAGCTTGGTGCCTGGCCTTCTCAACCCTAGCTGGGGAGATCAGGGGAGCAGAATGCACCACATATGTGGACTCCGCAGCAAGTCACCATTTCTTTACCCATAGGGAGAGGACTTTATCATGTACAGCCCCCCTAGCGACAATTGCAGGATGGGTACTATGGTGAAGGGCACTTTCGCAATACATGGCTGTGAGAAAGTGCACAAGTGGGTCAAGTTTGGAGGGGAGGTAATCGAGGTCACCTTCGACAATGCTCTGCATGCCCTGGACCTAGCACATAACCTCATGTCTATTGGTTCCCTGGTTCAAAGGGGAGTTAAACTTGGCATTGATGAGAATGGTGCAACGCTGCATCCCTTCATGTGTTGCCCTATGTCAGGGACTATGTTTATAGTCAAGTTCATGCCACCACCTCCTAGCGCCCTTGTAGCCCACTCCCTGAACCACCCCACAGACATGAAGACATGGCACCACAGACTTGGCCACGTGGGGGAAAGCACCGTTCATACAATGGCCCAATCCAGCATAGTGCATGGCCTGAACATTACAAAAGCATCGACGCGGGGGAGGTGTGAGGATTGTGTGATGGGGAAACAAGCACGCCGACCTTTTGATGCCAAAATTGAACCAGAAACAAAGCCATACAAGTGAGTCACGTTTGACCTATGGGGGCCAGCACGAGTACAGATGACCGGCGGGAAGACAATGATGCTTGTAGCAACAGACCATGCTGGAGCTGACTGCAAAGCATGGTACCTGGCACACAAAACAAAGGAGAACACGCTAGCATGCCTTGAATCCTTTGATGCACGTGTTGAAATGCAGCTCGGGATGAGAGTGAGGTGTGTGCAGACAGATGGCAGCAGAGAATTCAAAAATGAGATGTGGAATGCATACTGTGCAAAATGAGGAATCAAACATGAGACCACACCACCACACTCCTCAGCAGCAAATGGTGTAGTCGAGCGACAAAACCATACAATCTGTCACGACCCCGCCACCTCCAGATCCTCATACGCTGCCCCCGCTTCAGCACACACCTCCCCCACACCCCTTGCACACCTCCGGGACCGCCAACAACCTCACAATGCTGCATCAGCAACACCCGCGCTGGCCATCACTGAACCCAGCATCTTGGCTGACATGTCACCCCAAGGCTTCCCTGTTGCCGGACACACCCAGACTCCTGGCATCCCAGCCATCACATAACATTCCACAACATTCCTCCTGCAAACCATCGGCATGTCACCAGGCCACCTGCTTCTGTGGCGCCGATGGGCGCCACCACCATACACCCCGACCACCGACCCACCCAACACAAGACCACCGCAACCCGTGCCAGCATGCCCCAACAACTATCACGACCCCATGGCTGGGAGCCAGTCCTGGGACTTAGCCGGAGAAATCAGATGCTATGGCCCCGGGCTAGAACCCTGCCCGGGACTTGGTGGAAGGATAGTACATAAGCCATAGGGTAGCATACGAGTCAAGTAGTCTTGATATTAACCATAGTTCTCCATATTTCCGTGTTCTCTGTCTCTGTCTCTATTTCAATCTATTCTCTTGCCTCTCTCTCTCTTGTCTCGTCTCTCGTCTCTCGTCTCTGTGCCTCGTATCTTCATTCTGTGACTCGTCTCTCTGTTCCGTATCTTTCCTCCCTTTCCCTATCTACTGTCCTGTATCTCTTTCTCTCTATTTCTACTTCCTGTTCCGTATCCCTTCCCATCCCCCAGTTTCCTGACCGACCCATCCTCCGCCCATTCCGTACCTACTCCTACCCACTTCCAAACCTACTCCCATCCCCCGATCTGTACTACCCTCCCGTTCTCCGTTCCCCCTTCCATTAAGACCCTACCCTACCCCCTGAACTTGTGCTCCTCTACCCGGAGCACTTTCAACCTCGCGCACGTTGCTACTTGTACCCCAGAGCGTCCGGACTTCACCCCGGGCCACTTGTAGCTGTACCAGAGCTCCCGCAAAGCCCCGGACCTGTACTTAGCCTCCCAAGCTTGCCTAGTAAGGACTCACCAGTGTAGCTGAGCCCCCGTCGTCAGCGGGACCTGACACAATCCTGGACCTAGCACACAGCATGCTGAGTGACTCCCACCTACCAGCACACTACTGGGCTGAGGCAACCTCAACCACTATACACATACTTGACCTGGTACTGAGCTCGAGGCATCCAGGCAAGACACCACATGAAATACACACTGGCACCAAGCCAGACATGTCGTACCTGTGGCCATTTGGGTGCACAGCCTATGCAAAGGTGTTGAAGGAGGATGGCAGGAGCAAACTGGATGCAAGATCAGTAAAATGCATACTGATAGGCTACTTTGGACACGGGGACTACAAAGTCCTAGAGCAAACGTTGGGGTGAGTTTTCCGCTCACGAGACGTCATATTCAAAGAAGGCCTACCCCACAGAACACTACCAGAGGAACGTGACGGCCTAGCGGCAGACTTATTCGAAGTCCTCGACATACCAATGGTAGGAGGAAGTGAGGGAGACCCTAGACCAGAACTCACCGATGGCCCCCATGGAAACCCAGGACGCACCTACCTGCAACCCCACACCAGTAACCCTGAGCAATGACCCTGAACCGAGGAACACCCACCAACCAGAACTCCATAGATCAGCATGAATTGTGGCAAAACCAACGACGACACCATGCATAGACCCTGAGCCCGACTCTGAGGAATTCGATAGCACACCTGAGCCTGAAAGCAAAGAGGAAACATATGCAAGTATGCCCGGCACTCTAGTAGCACATGCAAAGGACCCAGATGAGAAATGGGTACCGAAATCGTACTCCGAGGCAATGCGCCGCCTGGATCTGTGGAAGGCCCCAATGGATGAGGAGATGAGGAAGATGCATGAGCGGAAGATGTGGAGACTCATCACATGGCTGGAGGGAGCGTGGACAATGAAGAACCAGTGGACATATGCCCTGAAGTACAATGCAGACAGGGAAGTGGTCAGCCACAAAGTGAGGCTCATAACAAAAGGTTTCTCACAAATACCAGGAGTCAACTACTTTGCAATGTATGCATCTGTTGTGAAGTATGAGTCATGAATGAACCTAGCAGCAGGCACGGTCCTTGATTACAAAACATGGCAAATCGACTATATGAGTGTGTACCTGAACGTGCTGATGCAGGTACCAATTTCTAATGGAGCAACCGGAAGGGTACGAAGTGAAACCCAGCAACATGTACAAAATGGACGTAAACAAGGGCGAGCAAGTCTGGGGAGACAACAGCAACAGGGACAGCAGCAGTGGTGGGGGCAACTACGACAGCAAGAGGAGCTTGGTGTCACTATTGGATAAGGCATTGTACAGCATGATGGACGACGCGAGGAACTGGTGGCGCACTCTTGACGACGACATGAAGCAGTTAGGGTACCGGAGGTCTGAAGCAGACCAATCAGTATGCTCGCGAGATAGAGGAGGTGAGAAAACAATAACAAGCACATACATGGATGACACCTCAGAAATGTCGATGTCGAAGGAGGAGGCAGTGCAAGTGTGGAAAGAACTGGGAGAGAAGTACAAAATCAAAGACTTGGGCGACATCAGATTTGTACTGGGGATCCAAGTCACACAAGACAGAAGCAAGTGCCTTATCATACTCGACCAGGAAGAATACCTGAAGAGGACATTAGAGAAATTTGGAATGCTAGAATGCACACCAAAATACACACCACTGCCGCCAGGCATCATATTAAGCAGGTCTCAGGCACTGACAACGAGCAAAGAAAAACAGTACATAGTGGACAAGCCATACTAGGAAGTCCTTGGATCATTGATGTATGCACAGGTCAGCATGCGCCCAGACATAGCATTCGCCATGATGTCACTAAGTTGTTTTATGTCAAACTCTGGAAAAACACACTGGCTTGCCCTCCAGCATGTTGTGAGATACATCAAGGCTACGATACATTACAAGTTGAGGTATGGCAGACCTGGATACACCGACTACGTCCTGCATGGCTACTACAACTTGGACTTTGCAGCAGATATTGACACTCGCAAGTCAGTGTCTGGAGGCATGTATCTCCAAGCAGGAGGACCAACGTGCTGGTCCTCAAAGTTCCAAGACACAGTGTCCACATCAACAACGGAGGCAGAGTATATCGCGTGCAGAAAGGTGGGGGAGCAGATCCAGTGGATGTTTGCAGCCCTGGCCAAGATCAGACTAGGCATCCCTTATCTGGCCGACCTGAAAGGGGACAACAATGGCTCAATATCAATTGCTGAGAATAAGAAGAACCACAACCACGTGAAGCACCATCAATCTGTTTACGGATTGATGGTTTGAGCCCACGCCAGAAATGGAGAACCAGCTGCACGGACCTGGGGAACCCCAAACAACAAACCAGCTGCTTGAACCCATCAATATAGGTGTCAAGGGTATGGCCCTGCTGGTGATATCTAGCGTGAGAGCGGCGCGTTGTGCCTCGTTGGGGTGTGTGAACTCAGAGAGGAACCAAGACTCAAACACAGCCCAGTCCAGAAACATGTTTGTGTTGTCCTCCAGAATCTCCTGCACCAAATTGGCCGCATGCCCAGCATTCATATAGGATAACGCCCACTTGATCATCCGCATTGGATCACTGAAGGAGGAGGCATGCAAGCTAATATACAGCTTGCAGGCAGTCAGGAATTGACATCCTTGAGCTCAGTCTCCATTGCAAGAGAGAGGAGGGGCAGCCTTGATTGTGGACGAGGGCTTGGAGACAATCATTGTCGCAACAGGGGGCAGCGGGGTGATGGCCACTGCAGGGAGGACTCCAGCAGGGGGATGGTCTGGAGTTTGCAATAGGGGGGCATTGGAGAGGACAGCGGGGCTAGGGGTGACCCCTAGTGAAGTGGAGTGCATGGAGGAAAGGAGTTCTTTGAGCTGAGCCTGCATGGTAGAGAGCTGGTGAGAGAGAGCAAGTTGGGTGGTGTTGGAGGTAGAAAGGCCCTGTTCTACAGCCTGTAACTGAGCATAGGCATCCTCCTGAGCAGGGACAGGGGTGCATGGGGCAGGAGGAAGGTCTGAGGCTGAGGTGGCAGGCATGGTAGAGAAGGGACCAAAAAAGGACTGGTGGGGGAGCTAGCAGGCAGGAGTGGGGCCCTGAAGGCAGAAAAGAGGCAGACAGGGGAGCACAACTGCTTGGGTGAACCCAGACCAGTTAAGAGAGACTTATTCTGCTGTAAGGGCAACCTCAGAGAGCTGTGGAACTCACACAACTGGCAGAGGGATATCCAAAGATGTATTAGCAAGTGGCTACAGTGTACAGGGCTAGCTACTCACCTGGCAGAGGGATATCCAAAGAGATTAAGTTTGAGGAATCCCTATGTCAGGATGTGGATGCTTCTGGGGCCCCAGAAGCATGGGAATCAACTATATAGTACACATAAGCCACTGAAAAAGGTGTGTGGGAATAAAAGATGAAAAACTCGGACATTGCCAGAGAGTTGATTGGTAAAGAATTACCTAATCAAAAACTCGGACAATATGTAACAGACAATGTATGAAGGAATGGAGACAGAAAGAAGGGGAAAAAGGAAAGGGAAAGGGAAGGGGAGGATGGATGTATGAAAGGAGAAGGAATGTATAGGCTCAGGAAGGGATGTTCCCTTACACCGGCAGTCAGTCTGTAAACTAGAGAAATGTAATATGTATGACTAAGCCAGAACTAGAATCTGAGACCGTGGAATGCGATTGTCCCCTTACATCACCCCCCCCTCATGGTTCATCGACCCGATGAACAATGTCTACCTTCCACGATAAGGGCAGGAGCGACGAGCAGTTTCACCAGGAGCACCACGAGGGGCACCTCCAGCTCCTCAGCCAGAAGCTGTGGCACGAGAGTCCATTGAGGCATAATGCCCGGTGGCATAGGAGATTATCATGGGTGATCCATCAGGGGCCAGAGTAGGGGAGGCCAGAATATCAGCTAGTGTTGGCAGCACAACTGACATCGGAGTCCGTGGAGTGGGAGGCATGGAGGTCCGGGTAGAGGGGGCAGCAGTGGGAGTCGGTGCTGCAGTAGCAACAGGCTCCGGTGTTGGATCAAAGTCTGAGAAATCTGGAGAAGGCAACCTAGGAGGAGGAGGGGGTCACGGGTATTGGGTAGGAAGTTTAGGGGTGGACTTTTCATTGTCCTGGGAGGGGGCCAGTGCAGCAACTGCCAGCACAGCATTGCCTGCACACTGCTTATGAGGTATGCGTACACACCGCTTAGCGATACACTTTCCAAAGACCACAAGGGCCTCACCAATCTGCTGATCAGTGCCCCTGATAATGACAAACTGGCGACCACTGTTCCCAGCCAGACCAACCAAAAAGGCAGCCAGCTGAGAGCCAGAGATGTCATGGGCTTGTTTAAGGCCCTGCCCCTGATGGCCAACAATGTGGGCAACAAGAGAGTCAGGAAGCTCAAGTGCGCATTTGTAGCAAGGAGTCTTTCTATCTGTAGGGGGCAAGTCCCAAGCTTGGGGGATGGCCAGGGGAGCATTAGGGTTAGAGCGCACTACCTGTCGGGGGATACGAGAGGGGGGCATGGTAGAGGATTTTTTTGTTGAGACTGGGGGAGGAAGAGCAGGAGACGTCGGGGGCACTGTACTTTGCTTTTCAGCAGTTCAAGCACCTGCAACAACATGCCCAGATTCCAATGCCGCTAGCCTGTGCTTGATGGCAGAGAGAGATAGCTGTAACTGCTGCATAGTAGAATACCAATCGGCGGTCCAGTGCAGCGTAGCCTGTGGATCACCGAGGTTCACCTGGGGTGTGGCACTACCAGAAGGTGGGACAGGGTTAAATGGAATAGGTCCAATAATTGAGATAACATAGGAGGAGACCAATGAACTAGCTGGGTGAACCCAAACTAGGTAGGAGATAGGGTGGGGGTTGCGGGCTAAAGAGACGGGCAACTAGGAGATTGATCAACCTGTAAGGGGATCTTGGAATATGGGATACTCCTCACAAGGCAAGGCCAAACTCAGGGGTCATGGTGAGCAAGAGCGGCGGCAAGCGAGCAGTGAAGCTAACAAGCAGCGGCAACAAGGCAAGTGGAACATGCAAGAGACAGCACAAGCAAGCAAGGACAATACTAAGGAGCAGACAGTCAGTCAATGGATAGGCCTGAAGACACTGCTATTGATCGATCTGAGGATATGCTATCCTGCAGATCAGCTATATATACTACATTGGTGGCTGTGCTATGACTAATGCTATGTAATAAGCGGGCTCCAGTATGTAAGCAATAATTATCAATCAATACATCAAAAGGAGAATAAAGGTCCAATGACTCAAGCTGACTAATGGTGATGGGAGGGAGCAGGGGCCGGGCCCTGGCGGTCGGTCCGTAAACTAGAGAAATGTAATACATACGACTAAGCCAGAACTAGAATTGGAGACCATGAATGTGATTGTCCCCTTACAGCTATGGGAGGCCATGTTGTCCAGAGTCAATTCCATTGTTAAGGCAATTGTTGGTAGCATTTGTTGTTGTTAGAAGAATTTTGATTATGGTCACAGGGCAGTGTCACCTGATTTGTCCAATTAGATATTCCACAATAAGATTAGATGGAGGCAGATCTGATTAGATAAGGTTGGACTGGCTGGCATTGTTAAATATCTTGAAATTATTGTTATCTTGCAGTTAGCACTGACTGATTGCACTCATGAAATGTCCAGGAATGATATACATCACCTGGGCTTATCACAAGCTTTACTCATGGGTACCTTGTGGACTACTCATGAACTCCAAGAAACTGTGGTTGCTCATCCATGTAGTGTTGGAGGGTGGACCTGACAATGCATTATGTTCTAGACATAAATGTGAACAGCATGGAGGAGAACCACTTGCCCAAAGGAGACAGACATTGGCTCCCTGTACCCCTTCCCTTGTACACATCTGCAATGTTTGGACATGCTGATAACAACACTAAGGGTGCAGGACTTAATCAAGTCCCCACTGAGCATCATTTTGAGATCAACTGCTGGGCACAGTACTTACTACACCATGGTCATCCTGGATCCCAGAACTTTGTATCTAGGATTGCTATTGACAGTTCAGGACAAGTGAACCAAAGCTCAGTGTTTGGTTACATCCTGGCCTGTGCATTGGCTCCTACTAGTGCCAATGCCCATGCACCCTACATGAGAGTTTTTGCTCTCATAGTTGCTTGTCCACAGCTCTATGCAGAGGCTGTGGAAATCTATAATAGAGAAAGTTCCATAGCCTTCCAGGCCATTAATGACTATACTTTCCCATTGCACAGGCTTCATGTCAAGCCTGAACATATTCAAAATTTGGACAAAACTGAGGTGCTCTGGCACCTCCTAACCAATCAAATCCCTCAGATGTGGATTGACCATGCTTATACCTATGGTATATGCTACCTAGATTATCACTGGTCTGGGAGTGGTCTCCATACCAGTTTATTCATCCATGTGAATGGATGACTGCCATGAATGCCTGGAGTGCTTTGGTGCTCTAGAAGTGTTGCCTGATTATAGTAGGTAGTATTATCTCACCTTCAATGACCAAGAATGTTTCTACCATTCTCATTCAGCTGCTCAAAGCACATGGGCTCATGCCACTCACCAATAGAGAGTGGCTCAATATGAAGAGGATACCAGGTTCAGATACCTGGCCAATCAACCTCTGGTGGCCATCCACACTGCTAGAGCCCAACCTTTGGTGGTAAAGACCACCATTCCACCAATGGGACCTGACATGTCCCTCCTTGCATCTGAATCTGACAAGGAGTTCAACATTGACAGCTCCTCTAAAGAGTCAGTGCCTTCTATGGGCACAGCCCCTCAAGAGGTACCTTTGGTACCCCCACATCCTTCTATCACAGTGCTGGCCATAGTGGTGGGAGCAACTTCAATGGGTGTAACTGTTTTGGTTGCTGCATGTTTGGAGACTGCAACATTGGCTGCAGTCTTACTTGGTGCCATCTCACTGAGTGAGTTGAACATGGCTTCTTGGGTAGCAAGCTTGCTACCTGAAATGGAGAAGTGAACAACATGGTAGCTGAGGAAGGAGGTCTTGGGGACCAGATGAATGTGGAGGGATTGTAGTGGTCCTCCATACTGTGCATGTTGGGCAAATGCATTGTGTTGGGTAGCCCACTAAACACTTCTTGTGGGATAATATATCCCATCTATCTTTCAACATAAGAGCTCTACAGGTGCTCTGGTATGGATTCATGGGCAGAATGCTATTTTCCACCCCCTTGTTTCCTGTGTTTATATACAGTGGTTGTCCTCATTATTCCACTTTGAAGATGTACACTAAATTTTATGAGACCATGATGGTCTCATGAGGGGGATATGTAACAAGGAGGCTTGTTACATAGCATATTAATTATTATTTTACTATTTACTTTTATTTATGCCATAGTATAATTATGAGGTTACAATTATGTAACCTCGATAGTTTTTCTTTGCACACCTGTGCAGGAAAGGCTCCATAATGCAACCTGTTACATACATGGTACTGTGTTGTTGTACTAGGGTGTTCACCAGGATCTCCCTTTTCCTTTTAGTTTGGCTATGTGCATTATTGCCTATGTGGCCTTAGGTTGTCTGTGTAACTCCCATTGAGCAGCTGTGTATGCTCACCTAGCCCTGCTCCCAGAGCACAAACATTACTTTACCCATTGTATTTGCACTTTGACAAATAGAGATTCTGTTTGTCAATCCCTGCATTGGACTGAAGCAGATATTTCTGAATATCTATTCTCCACAAGTGGGGAGAGTGGTATTGATTGGAGTAGACAAATCAGTGACACCAGTATCAGAACCCTTCCTCAAGACATGACTTAGCTTGTCAGCAGTTTATCAAGGCTTGAGTGGTAGGTAGTGCAAATGTCATCTTCATCAGGCTGTATTAGCAGAAATGATGAAGGCAGTGTAGATACAATTGGTGTTCAAAAAGACAAAGTTCCATTCATAGTTGTGAAAAATGTAAGTTAGATGGCAAACATAACCTATAGCTGATCCCATATAGATGTGGTTACTGGTGGGCCAGACCCATCAAACATGAGTAATAATCCATCATTGAAGCAAGAGGACAAATTAAAAGGGTTTTTGCTTGAACTCACAAGTTTGATGAGGATCCTCAGACCATAAGGCCTCAGATATAAAAGAATTATATTTCAATCTGGACAGTTGTTCTCTTAAATTTACTCAAAATCAGTCTGAAGGAACAAGGGAAATATGGCTCATATGCACCTTTTTGCCTTCTCCTCTGCTTGAAAGAGTTGGGGTGGCCATACTCATCATCATCCCCAAAATACCAGTAGTTTATCCTGTTTATTAGTTTGTCATCTCTATCCAATATATCAAAGTAGATGACCTTGTCCAAAGCCTTGTTCCAGCATTAGCATACAATGTAATCCTTAACATTTTACCATTCAACCAAGAGATTATCACAAGAGATGCTGGATACTAACTTGGCTGCAGACCTGTATGCTCAGACCAAAGGACTTCATTCAAGTCATGTTCACAACATTGACATGCTGCTATCATCTCTTGAAATGTGGAGTTGTTCACATTTTTTCAAGTAATTGATGAAGCCTTGCAGCCTGAAAAGTCTTTATACAAAAGGGATAGGTATATGAATGGGTGTCACTCAAGGCCATGAGATACCATCAAACAAGAAAACAAGCAGCCAAGGATGTTTGTTCACAATTTGCTGAGGATTGTGTTGTGGGAATATGGATTCTCATCTGATTGCCAACTGGCTTCCAATTGTAATGCTTGATGAACCAAACCATAGCCAATACTCTGTTGGTGCTGGAATCTGTTTCTAAAAGAAAAAGGGACAAAGAAATGTGTCATGCCATTTTAAATGGGTCTATTTTGGATAGAAAAAGGGTTTAGACAATGAAAAATGTCTTTTTTCCACTTTTCATTGTGAGACCAAAACTTCAATCCATTCTGGTTTCCGACTCAGCTTGAAAACTCCGGCAAAAGTAGACAAGCCCAACACCAAAAGCTCAATGAAAATTATATCTCTCAACTTGTACCCCCGAAGATATTTGAGCTTGTCATCTAATTATTGAGTATAACGAGCTCCAAACTCGATACTGCAAGTACACGCAACATCGCAGTCAAGCAGGGCTGCTCACCTCTAGTCGTTGCATTGAGCTCGGTGAAAATTTATACACGTGGGGCTGCTTCTGCGGTCTGATTTGTGCTATTACATCATCCAAATAAAAAAATTCACTCGTGCGGCTTTCAGCTGCAGAGGCAGCTGGACTCGACTCGGCGGCAACACAACTCCCGTAGGTAGCGGAGGGAACCGGCCCGCTACAGGCATCAATAAACAACGATTTGCTGGCGGTTGACTCGGCTCGGGGAACTCTCATGGCTGACGAACGACGAATAGAACTTCCCATGTCATCACAGAACGTTCTACTTCCCTCGAAGCTATATCTCTCAAACGATGATGCTGTAATCTACAAGATCAACTTGATCAAACCTCATTCAGGAATAGTGTGTTCGTTTCTTCACTATCTGTTGCTGAACTAATCGCATGACAGCTCGATCCCATTGAATATGGCATGGGTTTCGAGAGGGGCGAGACGATTAAGTTTATTGGCTCAGGGGAGAATACAGTCTACCGTGAGAAATTCGACTTCACTGTTGAGTTATCCGGTGTCACATCTCAGCGTTTTGTAGTACGGGACGATGTGCTGACAGCCTTTGAAAAAAGGCAATGGGTACTCATCCCTGACGAACAACACTTGAAATATCTTGTCGATCTTTGGTGGGACAATTGTCATTCTGTTCCTAACAACAAAAGGCAGCGGTATAATCCAGTGTGTATTTCCTATACCCTTTAACGTGTTCTCCTGACCTTATTCAACTATGAAAGGGACAAACAATGTCTATATCTGGTCGCACCTACTATCCATACACCATTGTTCATGTCGATTCATTCCACATCTACACTGGTGAAGGGACTCGTACCCAGAGCGGTATTACACGAGTTTGGTCTTCGATTCCACCATATTTCTGGGCAGTCTTTGCTGCTTGGTATTTGATAGAGGGTGATCACTATAAAGACTTTCCGTCCCATTTCTGTTCGCAAGAAACCAGACTCATATGTCTGGAAGACTTGTTACACAGCAATATCCCACGTGAATTCATCTACAGCGAGCCAAAAGTTCTGAGACCATATCCAAATATGATTGGGGAAGACACAGATGAGGAAGAAGTGGATGAGAAAGAAGCAGCAGAGGACAACCCCAGACGGTCATGTAAGGATCGTATAGAGGTGTAATCCAGTAGCAGAGGTTAATATCAATGTATGCATTTATTGGAAGATTCCGGGCTGGAAGTCCTGGTTCTGTGGATGGAGGGATGAAGATGATGTACTTCCTTTGTCTCATCACAACTTGTTATGAAGTTATATCGTCCATGTCAGTGGTCACAAATGCTTGTCCCCTCCCTCTTTTTCAACACATCACCGATTGCAACTCTTCACAACAATGGAAGGCTCATGGATTTTTCTGGAGACATGGTACAATTTCAATAAAAGTGAGTAGATTAAATAACCCTGACACACGGCTGAATGCTTTCTGAGCAAGTGAGCTTCCTCTACTGAACACATCCAGGAGAAATTCCCTGCTGTAACAAAGTTGCTTTACACCTCACATACCAACAATAAGTCTGCCAGTCAATAAGTCTGCCAGTCAATAAGTCTGCCAGTGAAGTAACTATTTTGGAGGCAGGCTCAGCTTACCCCTAGGAAAAATCAAAAGAAAAAGAAATTGTTTTCCTCAAGGAAAAGCATTGAAATTGTTTAACTTTTTCTTTTTTGTTTCTCAAAATAAATTTTATGTAATACATGAGAAAAACTAATTAGAAGTTATTTGACATCTTTCTAATGAGTTTTTCTTCCCGAAAAATCTCCCAATCCCTGCAGTGCTTGCTAGTCTTGGCATACAATGTACACCCTAAATTTACAAGTTAAATACTAAGTAGATAGAAAAGTTTTATTCCAAATTTTGACTACCCCCACTTATTGGCATTCTCTGTGCAACAGCAGGATATTGTCTGTCAGTGTTCAGGTAGCTTTTGTGTGATTTTGGAACTTTTGTGTGGGTACTGTGCCATTGTACTAGGGTATCCACCAGGATCTCCCTTTCTTTTGGTTAGGCTGTGTGCATTATTGCCTGTGTGGCTTTGGGTTCTCTGTGTGACTCCCATCCTGTTGGGTTGTCTGTGTAACTTCCATAAAGCAGCTGTGTGCACTCACCTAGCCCTGTTCCCAGAGCATAAACCTTACTTGTACCCCCGACTGATTGCACCATTACTAATGACAAACAGAAAAAGGAATACATAGCCAGATATGTTGCCTACAATACTGCCAAAACCTAGTTAGGCCTGCCTGAATTTACCAACAACTGTTTAAACCCTAACAATGCTCCTCAACCATTTACTTATAATGAATGGAAGGTAGCAGTTCTTAGGCTGTATCCAGAAGCAGAAGAGTCTGCACAGTATACTTGAGGTGACCTCAAAAGGCTGGTAAACATAACCTTTTCCAGTGGCCTTGCAACATTAGGACATTTCTCTGACTATTACTAGGATTTCCAACAGGTGACTGCTCACTACTGGGAAGATCTACTAAAACAAAGAGTGGTGTCTGTTCTTACAAAGAATCCTGACTTTGTTAATGCCAAACTTCTGGATTTGTGGCCAGAGAATGTCCCTTTGCTGAAGAAAGTCTCCATCAAAGGCAAGGATTGTCCATAATACCAAGGATGTAAAATCATTTCCACTCTTGCACAAATACCAACCCTGTCCAATTTGACATGGATTTTTGACATACTAGTACACATTTCTCCATTGACATGGCCAAATCTTAGAAAGTTTGCCACAGGGGTGATTGTCCAAACCATGGAATGTTTGGAATTGCTGTCCTGTTTATACTGCAGATTGAAGATATTCACTTTGTTTATCATTGCCACTCACCAATTGATGTTTCCTCTTGCACTATCATAGCTGGAAGCCTTTGACTATTGAGTATGGTGATGACCCTGTGGAGTTCTTCAATGCCCTCACCCTTCCATCCATGAATGCCCTCCACTTACCCAGACCCAAGGATTTCTCTAGTCTTGAGCAACTCATTGACCATTCTGGTTGCACACTTCACCATTTAACAATCTCTGCAATAACGTCAGAGTATGGCCGGCTCCTTCATGACCTCAGGAGCTTTCTCAAACTGCAATGCTTTGGCTCCATATGCTCACTAAGGCTTACTCATTGGCAAAATTTGACACATGAAGTTGCAAGCCACATGACCCAAAGTTGCATAACTAGACTAGGTAGCTCAGGGCATCCACACATGGACAACCGGCAGGGGATAGATCAAGTGTCATGGTACACATTTCGAAGGCAGGCCCAAAAACACAAAATGTGCTTTTGTATAGTCTCAAAGACTGAGTCGAGCCAGGTTTAAACTGAGGACCTTCTGTGTGTTAGACAGATGCGATGACCAACTACGCCATCGACCCTTGCTAACCAATGAAGTGAGGACAAATCCAGTCGGTTAACATTTATTATCTACGAGCACAAAGAAATAAACGCACACCAGAACCCCGAGGGCTGCGCGGATGAGCGTATGAGTAGTGATGTAAGAAAATGAAGTGATGAGACGGAAATCATGGACACGGCAAATTTGTGCCTGCCGTATGCGACGATGTCGATAACAGAGCTCGAATTGACAGTAACGTCTGAGTTTGACGAAAGCCAAGTCAAGGATGAGCACTGCGAGGCCGCG
>QGOB01002710.1:0-18418 GCA_003313055.1 Termitomyces sp. MG145 | reverse complement strand
GGTTCCCCCCGACGAGTACAGAGGATGCACTAAAAAGAAACCCTGAAGTTAGCCCCGGAATCGCGCAGAAAAGGGGGCCACCTACGGGACCTCTCTGGAAGGGCAGGGCAGAAAATTTTGATGTATGCCATGGTGGAAGTATTAAAGCACAATAGAGAAGTAGCTTTCAAAGGTGCTAAAGGTACTGATTAGCTACAGAAAGTGAGGGGAGGCATGGTAAGGAGTGCCTTAAGGAACTGGGAAATATCTTTTGTAGTTCAGGTAAGGGTAAGAGAGGCTTGTGTAGTCTGTACTTGAGTCTTGAGGGCAAGGAGATGGCTTCAGGCTTCATTTGGAGGGAAAGAACCATTAGTAGAAGAGTTTGAAGTGACTACTTGAGGTACAAAGACTAACAGAGGTTGGTAAGACACTGATGGGAGAGAGACCTTTAAGGGCAAATGATAGTGACTCCAGGCTAAAGGGGGCTCTTGGACCAATTTTAGAAACTTGTCTGCTGTAAGGGTGACCTCTGGGGACTATGGCTAAATTACACAGCTGGCAGAGGAAGATCCAAAGAAATCTCTTCAATGACTATGGAAGACTAGGTGCTAACTACTCATCTGGCAGAGGGAGATCCAAAGAAAACAAGTCTAGGGATTCCTTATGCCAGGAATGCAAACTTCTACAGCTTTCAGGAAAAAACATCAAAAAGCAAGAGGTTGACTCAAAATATAGAAGTCCCTCATAGAGCATGTTGATTTCTCTGGCTACCAAGCTCATAGTAAGGTGGGGGTGGTACCAACAAATAGCCCTGGTTCAGGCATACCTGAGGATAAAATCTGGAGATGGAGTAACATATAGGAGACAAAGAGTGATGACATGCAACAACATGCAATAATGTGTGACAATGTGCAACAGCATGCAAAATGGGCAGAAAATGGGAAACTCAGAATAGTATAAGGTTAATGAAGTCCCTTGATAGTATAGTGGAATTAAAAGTTTAATGAGTTCTAAATCTGTTATACTCTAGGAGTCAGTGTAATTGTCTATTTATTGTACAAAGCATATGGCACTCCACTTAAAAATCTTTCAATTTTGCCAAAACCATGATCAGGTTTTTCTCACATGTGGAGTAGGTTGCAAGTGATATCCACTGTACCAAAAACTGAAAGTCTGACTTGATAGTCATTGGATAAGTTACTTACTCCCTTGAGGTTTTTTTTTATGAAATTCTAGTGCTGAGTTTGAAAAGAGCAAGTAAAGGATGGATGGTAATCATTATAAAGGTGCATTTGAAAGGATGAAAAGACTTTTCAGAAGCCTGTGTGCAACAGGAGCCATGCATTTCCTGTGCTGCTCAAATTGTGCCATCTTCTTATTCAAAGTTGCAGCATACTTAATCACTCACTATTTTCAAACTCAGACTAGGGGATCTGGGAATTACAAGGAAAATATAAGGGATCTGGAAATAACAAAGAAGATGGCATGCCAATGATTTGTCTTCTCCTTTGACTTGTAGATGTAGTATTGGTGAAGTCTAGAGGCTGACCAAAAGATAAGGCTGGAGATAGAGCATGACAATAGAAGAAGGGAATGAGCCAGTGGATAGAGAGGGGAAAGGAGAGTACAACAGGGAGTCACTTGACAATATGAAGCTGGATTTCAGCTCACATGGCACTTGAACCACCCTTATGTCAAGGTCTTCAAATAGGATTGACATCATCAGCCATAACATTTTCCCAAGAGATATTGAAATCACAAGGGTCATCACTGGTTCTGGAAAGAGTGTGATTTGATCCTGTGAAATTGGAACAACTCAATGCATCACAGTCACAAAATAAGCTAGCACTGTAAAGTAACAAAAAATGGAATAAACAGGTCAAAATGATTGCAGATTTTCATTTCATTGGAGTGTTCTTACAAACAAGCACATAAGTCGATTGATTGTGGACGAGGAAGAATCTGTTCATCAAATATCAGTGCATTTATAACCTGAGTTGCAATAATCCACCAACCTTCAACATGAACAGCTCAAACAGTGCTCAATACATCACCAAGCAGTTCATCACCACCAGGTCCTTCACCACCAAGCAGTCCTTCACCACCAAGCAGTCCTTCACCACCAAGCAGTTCATCACCACCAGGTCCTTCACCACCAAGCAGTTCATCACCACCAAGCAGTTCATCACCACCAAGCAGTTCATCACCACTAGGTCCTTCACCACCAAGCAGTTCATCACCACCAGGTCCTTCACCACCAAGCAGTTCATCACCACCAAGCAGTTCATCACCACTAGGTCCTTCACCACCAAGCAGTTCATCACCACCAGGTCCTTCACCACCAAGCAGCTGATCACCACCAGGTCCACCACCAAGCAGTTCATCACCACCAGCTCCTTCACCACCAAGCACATCACCAAGCACGCCGCCAAGCATGCCGTCAAGCACGCCATCAATGTTCGTGAGAAGGTTTGGAACTAATTCACCCCTAGAAACAGTGGCCCATGTCAGTATAATTGTGATCAATTTGAAATTGATTATTTCCTCCTTACAAGCCTTCAAGTTCAACAAGATTTGTACGACAAATTTAGAGCAAGAGATTGCACAAGTTAGTAAACACTCACCACGTGCATTCAGTCCCACCCCCTGTGGCGACACAACGGGCGCAGCGGATGCAAGAGTCATGAGCGTGGTAGCGACAAGCAAAAAGATGGTACGGAATGAAGGCATTGCTGTGATCACTGAGTTGGACGCTAGGATATCAATCAAGAAATCGAGCTCTGAGGCTGATGGGGGGTGAGGGCTTCAACAGATTGACCTTTATAGTGAGCTTGCAAGACAATGTGCGTAAACAAGAATAGAAGTGCGAACTATCTGGAGCTGCAGTCGACATGATGAATGAATGTCATCGTCTCGAAGCTGTTCCAATAGATCATTTCATCATTCTGAGGAGGTAGAAACCAATTTCCGTCAACCGTGCTTCCAGATGCGAGGTGTATTGTTCACAGAGTCGTACCCTACAACTGCTGGCATGATAAAGAATAAAATAGGAAGGCCATGGTTCACTTCAGGTTTTGATTGTGACATATGATTGGGAAACTGCAGCTTGTGATTTACCTAAATCCGATGTCTTGATGGTGACAGAAGAACTACACCAAGTCCCAGATTATGTCATACACGTGCGCGGCAAAGGTATTCCTCTTGGGAATAGGACCGGGTCGGAAGAGAACAGGGGGTACCGAAGCTCAGCGTGCTAGTGTCAGGCTATGGTAGTCACCGAGTCACAGTTCGACAGCGAACAGCTGGGCACGCAAAGACATATTCAAATGAGCTCATTATTGATGCCTTCTTCGGAACCCAAAACACCCCTTCCAGTCGTGAACAGTAGTCTGACACTCTATGAGATTACTTCTTCGAATTCCGATTGCCCATTTGTTGACAGCAGACAATGGAAGGTCCGGATAAATCGGCGACTGGATCGGTCGGTGTGAAAAGTCCGGAGTGGACCCTCTTTTGATAAGGCATTGAATGGACTTCAAGTGTTCATTTGTTCATAGAGTCCCTCAGACGCTTGAAATCGGATTCGTCTTAACAAAACCTGTCAAGATCAAGTTAAGGTTGTTCGGCAGTATTCCCGATTTTTTGTACTGAGAGATTTAGAACGTCAGACATCTGAAGCTTGAAGCTTCAAATCCTTGCCTGATGTTTGAACTTGAGTCGCCGCTTGAGGATGGAGTACTTCAGGCTTGTTCGGTGACAACGCAGCCTAAAACGGTATGACTATTCTTACAGAAGTTTTCTATGTTGAACCGTTTTTAGTTTTGAAAACTTTTGCATGTGGATCCATGGTGGACATCACGCGGCGAATGGGTGGTTCATGACATTTTCCGTCAGCAATTCGAGAAAGACATTAGAGGGTCCTCTCATTGTTTATTCTCCCACACAAGTAAGTATTCTTGCTTCACAAATTCATGCAACATTTACTAATCTTTCTGGGGATTTTCTGATGAGACGAGAGGGTTTTAGAAAGTCTCCTATCACTGCATTCTTTGCTGCTGCCAGTGATTTTGATGTGAGGCAGTGTTGAAGATCATTCGGATAATGGGCCTGCTCAACCAGTGCACATGAGATGTCAATTTTTTCATTGAGGGATCACTTTTCCTGTACATACCACTCATGATCACAGAGCAGGAGGATGGCACTCTTTGCCAGATCTAGAGGAAAGAATTCAGCCCAAAGATCATCAAATGCAACCTAATCCATAGAACTGTTTACACCTCTTGGGCAATGAAAAACTCAAAGTGCATAAGTCAAAGCATGACCTATATTTATGTAGAAGAGCACCATGTGATCTCAGAGTGTCAGAAGGAAATGCTTGGATATAGGCAAAACTGTCATGACCCCACCAACTCCGGACCCTCATATGCTGCTCCGACCCCGGCACACACCTTCCCCCCACCTCCCACACACCTCTGAGGCCACCAATGACCTCATGATGCTGCAACCAACAACTCGGAACCCCGGCATCTTGGCTGACACGTCACCCCGGGGCTTCCATGTCAGCGGATATATCCGAACCCTGGCACCCCGGCCATCACGTAACATTTCCACAAGTCAAGACAAAACTGCAGCAGGAGTTGCCTAAGCAGAGGGTATGGGATAAACCCATACAGAAGCCAAAGTGGAATTGAGTTGTAGACCCAAGAATTCCCAGTGAGTGGAATCAAGTCATGGTAGACTTGATTAGGCAGACTGAGTACAGTCAGCCTATAGGAAATGGCAAGCATTATAGGAATGCAACATCTGATGAGGTGTCAGAACCTGATGAGTTTCACTGGAACTCAGATAGAAGCGTGGAATCTGTAATGTGGCTTAGAATACCAGACAAATCTGAAATTTGTCTGGTAGCTATGAATGAAAAGTATGGACAGATTAAGCCTGGTCCAAGCTGAATATGAGAAGGCTCATATACCATGGAAGCAGAAAGAGAAGTGGAAAGCAACTTCTCTGGGATTGTTGAAGGAAGACATTCCTTGACTGAGACAACAGTGTTATGACAAGTACTCAGACATTGTCAATGGCATGAAGGAGGAATTGCCTCCTTGGAGGGAGGTTAATCATGAGATTAACCTCATAGACAAGTCAAAATGGTACTCATATTTTATGTCACATTGTCCACAGTCCCTACAGGACCAGCTCAGAGCAAAAATTGATTGCTATGTGCAGGCCAAGTGGTGGGAACTGTAAGGGGATCTCGGAATGTGGGATACTCCTCACAAGGCAAGGTCAAACTCAGGGGTCGTGGTGAGCAAGGGCAGCGGCGAGCAAGTGGTGAAGCTAACAAGCAGTGGCAACAAGGCAAGTGGAACACACAAGAGACAGCGCAAGCAAGAGAGGACGACGCTAAGGAGCAGACAGTCAGTCAATGGATAGGCCTGAAGACACTGCTATTGATCGATCTGAGGATATGCTATCCTGCAGATCAGCTATATATACTACATTGGTGGCTGTGCTATGACTAATGCTATGTAATAAGTGGGCCCTGGTATGTAAGCAATAATTATCAATAAATACATCAAAAGGAGAATAAAGGTCCAATGACTTATACAAGCTGACTAATGGTGATGGGAGGGAGCAGGGGCTGGGCCCTGGCAGTCGGTCCATAAACTAGAGAAATGTAATACATATGACTAAGCTGGAACTAGGATCAGAGACTGTGGAATGCGATTGTCCCCTTACATCACCCCCCCTCAAGGTTCATCGACCTGATGAACAATGTCTACCTTCCACGATAAGGGTGGGAGCGACGAGCAGTTTCATCAGGAGCACCATGAGGGGCACCCCCAGCTCCTTGGCCAGAAGCTGCGGCACGAGAGTCCATTGAGGCATAATGCCTAGTGGCATAGGAGATTATCATGGGTGACCTGTCAGGGGCCAGAGTAGGGGAGGCTGGAATATCAGCTGGTGTTGGTGGCACAACCGACATTGGAGTCCGTGGAGTGGGAGGCACAGAGGTCCAGGTAGAGGGGGCAGCAGTGGGAGTCGGTGCTGTGGTAGCAATGGACTCTGGTGTTGGATCAAAGTCCAAGAAATCCAGAGAAGGCAACCTAGGAGGAGGAGGGGGTCACCGGTGTTGGGTAGGAGGTTTAGGGGTGGACTTTTCATTGTCCTGGGAGGGGGCTGGCACAGCAACTGCCAGCGCAGCATTGCCTGCATGCTGCTTACGAGGTACGTGTACATGCCGCTTAGCAATACACTTTCCAAAGACCACAAGGGCCTCACCAATCTGCTGATCAGTGCCCCTGATAGTGACAAACCGGCGACCACTGTTCCCAGCCAGACCAACCAAAAAGGTGGCCAGCTGAGAGCCAGAGATGTCATGGGCTTGTTTAAGGCCCTGCCCCTGATGACCAACAACATGGGCAATAAGAGAGTCGGGAAGCTCAAGCGCGCATTTGTAATGAGGAGTCTTTCCATCTGTAGGGGGCAAGTCCCGAGCTTGGGGGATGTCCAGGGGAGCATTAGGGTTAGAGCACGCTACCTGTCGGGGGATATGAGAGGGGGGTGCAGTAGAGGATTTTTTCGTCAAGACTGGGGGAGAATGAGCAGAAGATGTTGGGGGTGCTATACTTTGCTTTTCAGCAGTTCGAGCACCTGCAACAACATGCCCAGATTCCAATGCCACTAGCCTGTGCTCAATGGCAGAGAGAGACAGCTGTAACTGCTGCATAGTAGAATACCAATCGGCGGTCCAGTGCGGCGTAGCCCATGGATCACCAAGGTTCACCTGGGGCGTGGCACTACCAGAAGGCAGGACAGGGTTAAACGGAATAGGGGGGTCCAACAATCAAGACGACATAGGAGGAGACAAATGAACTAGCTGGGTAAATCCAAACTAGGTAGGAAATAGGGTGGGGGTTGCAGGCTAAAGAGGCAGGCGATCAACCTGTAAGAGGATCTCGGAATGTGGGATACTCCTCACAAGGCAAGGCTCAGGGGTTGTGGTGAGCAAGGGCGGCAGCGAACGAGAGGTGAAGCTAACAAGCAGCAGCAACAAGGCAAGTGGAACATGCAAGAGACAGCGCAAGCAAGAGAGGACGACACTAAGGAGCAGACAGTCGGTCAATGGATAGGCCTGAAGACACTGCTATTGATTGATCTGAGGATATGCTATTCTGCAGATCAGCTATATATAACTACATTGGTGGCTGTGCTATGACTAATGCTATGTAATAAGCAGGCCCCAGTATGTAAGCAATAATTATCAATCAATACATCAAAAGGAGAATAAAGGTCCGATGACTCATACAAGCTGACTAATGGTGATGGGAGAGAGCAGGGGCCGGGCCCTGGTGGTTGGTCTGTAAACTAGAGAAATGTAATATGTATGACTATGCCAGAACTAGGATCGGAGACCGTGGAATGCAATCGTCCCCTTACAGGAACTATGTGCATTCCAAAGAAGGATGAGACATTACATACAGCATTGGACACAAGACAGCAGAACAAGAACACAGTTAAGGATGTTACACCCTTATCTGATCAAGAGGTTATATGCAAAGATGTCATGGTGGGCAAAAGTAAGGTCAAAAATTGACCTTACAGATGTATGTGAGCAAGTGAGGATATGTACCCAAAACTGCTTTTATGACCATTACTGGAACTTATTACAGTCATATTATGCAGATCAGAGACTGCAATGTGCTCACAACATTCCAATGACTGATGACATTTGTCTTTTGCAACATCATTGGATAATGGATGCACATGTATCTAGACAATATATTTGTCTACTTGGATACAATTAAGGAACATGAAAAACACTTAGGAGCAGTTTTTGAAATACTATGTCAGAATAAGTTGTACCTCTAGTGGAAGAAGTGTGAGCTGTATGTCAAGCACATAGAGTGCCTTGGTCATGTAATTGATGATCAGGGGATGCACTCTGATATCATGAAGCTCAATAGGATCCAGGAATGGCACATTCCTAGAACCTATAACAATATCCACTGGTTTGTAGGACTGGTAAATTATATCAGCAATTTCTTGCCTGATATATCTGTCTACACTGGACCATTGATGGCAATGACCCAGAATGGGTTGCCATCTCAGTGGCGACTCCTGCACCAGCATTGCTTCAACATGATAAAACATGTCTGTAGTGAGACACCAGTTATTAGGCCTATTGATCCTCATAAAGAGGATCCTATCTGGCTGATATGTGATACCTCCAAAACAGGCATTGGCACAATGTATGGTCAGGGTCCAACCTGGCAGGCATGTAGGCCTTCTGGGTTTATATTGAAAAAGTTCACAAATGCCCAGTGCAATTACACTGTGCCATGAACTTGAGACACTAGCCATTTTGGAAGCTTTTCTTAGATGGGAAGACAAGCTTCTAGGCTATAAGATTCATGTAATCACAGATCATAAAGCACTTAACTCAACAAATGTTCACAGTGTGTCAGTGGTGTTGTATGGATTATCTGTCCAAATTCAACTTTGAAATAACCTGTGTCAAGGAAGAGCTCAATAAGGTTGCAGACTGCTTGTCATGCTACTATGAAAGTGATATGTCCAATGACATACACCATATTTATGAGTACATGTGCAGACACATGGATGGACCCTGAGGGGGATGATTTGCCCCCTCAATGAGTAGAAGAACTCAGTCATCAGATTGAGCAGTTGCAAGCATGTGCAGAACAGAATCTGGTCTGCCTGAGTAAAGGCACAATAGAGCAGAGCCTTGCAATCATGAGGCTGGAAGCTGGTTGGGAGGAGGACAGTAATCCTCCTCTAGGTGATGCTGAGGACAACAATGTACAGCTAGGGGAAGCAGTGGCCTCTCCAGACACATTGCTGTGTCCTTGAGAAGTCACTGATGCAAAATGGTGTTGTTAGATAAGTACAGGGTATGGTGATGACACCCTGTTCTGCAAGATCATCAAATAGCCAGAAGACTATAAGGCCTTTCAGGTGTCAAAGGATCTAATCTGGACCAGGAATTTAGCAGGACTCAAGGTCCTATGTGTTCCTCAAGATTGTGCCCTGGTCACTCAGCTATTAGACCAAGCTCATATGCTGTTGGGACACTTTGGTGCCCAATGGACAATGTGATTTCTCCATTGATGGTATTGGTGGCCTACCTGTAACACTTTGTGCTATGTAACACTTTGTGCTATGGAGCTTTACATGCCATAAGTCAGAACCTGTCTATTGGGTCTGCTTATGGTGTGCAAGATAAAAGCTGAAGGTTATGTAAGCATAACCTTAAAATATATATGTATGAATGTTATGTAATTATATAATAATATTAATTGAATAAAATAGTAGTTTAGGTAACAAGATCCTCATTACACTCCCCTCTCTTGAGACCCTCAAGGTCTTATATTGAAGCAACAAATTAACTGTAAACAATTTTGGAGTGGGAACTAGCATCTCACCCAAGACATAAGCTTGGGGCATGAGAGCAACCAATAGCAACAAGTGTTGTAGGATCAGCAATCCTACATTCTGATTATAACAACTTGCTTATGAAAAGTGAGTGACATAAAATGACCCAGAGGGAATGTACATTCTCTCAATGTGCATTGGCTCCCCAATATCCCTTGGCTCAGTAGCCATTTTGTCCCACCATTCCACCACAGTGTTGGCTGTAGTGGCAGAGGCACCAGCAATAGTGGAAGCTAAGGCTGAGGCTGCAAGTTTGGAGGCAGCAGCATTGGCAGTGGTTTCACTGGGCACCATATTGCCAAGTGAGGCAATTAATTCTGCTCCAGAAGCTGTAGTTCCTTCCAGAGCAGGGGATGTGGGGAGGGCAGGTAAGCCCTTCCAAAAAGCTATGTCTTGAGACAATGACAAGTCAATGGGGAAGTCCTGTTGTTTGAACTCCTGCTCAGAATCAGATACAAGGTAGGGACACATGAGGCCCTACAGGAGGATTGATTGCACTGGTAGTCATTACCACCAGTGATTGCATTACAGCCACATCAATTGCAGCCTTGGATTAGTTAGCCAGGTAGTAGAACCAGGCATCTTTGCCATAGCAGAGGCACTCACAGTTGATAAGTGGTGCAAGTCTGCAAGCTTCTAAAAGTTTTATGAGAATGCACATGTGTTCTTGGTTGTCAGGGGTGGGGTCATACCACTCATTGTATCCTGGAAGTACTCCAGGGATGCCATAGTGTTCCAATCAGGCCAGTCAGTCATCATCTACATGGAGAAACATGTCCATATGTAGACCACTACCAGATCAGTAGTAGTCCAAGTAGCATATGCTATATGTATACACATGGTCCATCCATATATATGGAATGTGATTGGCTAGGAGGTGCCGCAGGACCTTCAGTTTGCCAAGATTCTGCAATTGAGCAGGCTACACATGTAGCCTGTGCAAAGGGAATGTGTAGTTATTGATGGTCTTCCAGGCCATCAAACTCTCATGATTATAGTCTTCCACAGCCTCTGCATAGAGCTGTGGGCAAGCAGCAATAAGAGCAAATGCTTTCATGTACAAAGCTCTGGAACTAGCTCCAGTAGGGGCTAACAAACATGCTAGGATGTATCCAAAGACGGATTCTTGATGAACCTGTCTGGAACTATCAATTGCAATCCCAGACACAAAGTTCTGAGAGCCTGGATGACCATGGTGCAGTAAGTACTGCACCCAGCAGTTAATCTCAAAGTGATGTTTGAGAGGGACTTGGTTAAGTCCCACTCCACAAGTATTATTATCAGTGTGTCCTAACATTGTGGACACATGGGAGGGAAATGGAACAGGCAACCAGTTCCTGTCATCCATTGGGAGGTGGTGTACTATGGCCTCCACATCAATTTCAACGATGCGACACATTGTCCGATCCCTACACATTGCATGAGAGA
Organism: Termitomyces sp. MG145; assembly: GCA_003313055.1. Lineage (NCBI taxonomy): Eukaryota > Fungi > Basidiomycota > Agaricomycetes > Agaricales > Lyophyllaceae > Termitomyces > Termitomyces sp. MG145. Next base: position 7,555 of record QGOB01002710.1, on the reverse strand, counting down.
AGAAGGAGATCCTATGGAACTCCTGCAACAGGAGAGCTGCATGAATGCAGTCTTGCATCTGTATGGAGGATCTGCCCTTTAAAATCACACAAACAAGCAACCTCAGTTGCTCTAGGTTCATGGGCATACCACAAGGTACCCAAGAATATAGTTTGGAATATGAGTGGGATATGTACACCATCCCAGCCATCTCATGGGAGCAAGCAATTTTTGCTTCCTTGCCAATATACACCACATTGGTTGTTGGCAACCAATAATAATTAGGATGCAGAATTCCCCTAGAATTGTTTTGGTACTTCCCAGCACCCTTGGATGTGAATTGTATCCCAGCAATCTGGCAGATAGCTGGGAATAGTGTCATTTCAACGCTAGAAGTCCTGTGCAGACTTCTGTGCATCATGTGCTAAGCATTGCTCAACCTTAGCATTGTGAGACTTTTTCAGTTGATGCATTTGAGCATCATCATCAGGCTCAATCTCCTGATAAGTTCTAGATGGGTCTACCTCATCAGATTCATCATCATTGCTTCCCTCCTCAGTGGGCTGTTGGACAAAAAACTTGTTGTCACTTGCCTTCTAATGCATCATTGTTACAGGATGCTCAGAGTATTTCTTTGGGAAATTATATGTGTGAGGTTGTTCAACTTCAATAGTGCTGGCATCAGCTCCTCTGGGCACATTCCTTGGGGAGTCCACTGGTACAGCAGAGGCAACTGGTTTGCTGCTTTTGACCATCCTGGTGGCCTTACAGGGCCTGTGGGAACAATTGGGACTGGGTTTGCTGACCCAGTCACTGTGACCTTTGAAAGGGACAGTTTCTTGCTCTTCTTCTTTTCCTTAACTAGTCTCAGGCAAGACTGGTCTTCCATGACCACATCCTCTTCTTGAGGGATGGGCTCTGCATAGGGCAACATGGTGATACAACCTAGTTATTGCTGACTGCCTGATAACAATAAATTTGAGATATCTAATGATGCCAACTGACCCAACCTTATCTAATCTAATCAGCCTCTGTCTAATCAGATTGCAAAATATATGATTGGACAAATCAGGTGACATGGACTGTTCTCAAATTTCTCTTCACAACAATACCAACTTTGGACAATCCAGCCTTCATGGCTCTCACATGGCAACCAACAATCAATCATACCCATGGTCCTATTCAATGGCCTACCAATCTTTGGCACCCTCTATTTAGTAACACTACCAATGGGGTGGACCAACGCAGTACCCATTTTCTATGATGACATCACCTTCATCCTCCAGCCCAAGATCCTCCACAATGCCCTCAGCTTCATTAACAACATAGGCATTAAGGGCCCAAAAGATTGGAAAATTGTTAACAGCACACCTACTAAGCATCCTGACAATTCAAACATCTGCTTAGCACTCTGGAAGTTCTTCAAGCTCCTAAATTATGTCCTCCAATGGATGAAGTATTGCTGTGGCACCTTCTCTGGTTACAGATTAGTCTTCTGCATGCCCACCTTCAAGATTCTTGGCCATGTTTGCACCTCTAACAGTTGTGTCCCTGATAAAAACTGTTTAGCATTATTGGACTGCTAGCATCCTTGCCAGTCATTAACTGAAGTCTATGCTTTCCTAGGCACCATTAGCATACTCCAGATGTTTGTTAAGAACTTTGCCCATCACACTCACCACTTAACAAAGCTCACCTACACTGGAGTAGTGTTCAAGTTTGGCCCCAACCAGATTAATGCCTAGAAGGACCTTGTACAAGCCTTACACAACACTAAGCCCCTTGTCTCTATTGACTACAAATCCAATGACCCTGTTATCTCTGTGGTTGACACTTCATACATTGTTTCTACCTTGCACTACTAACAATTACAAACAACATTGTTATAACTATTTTGGCTCCATCACTCTTAATGAATGAGAAGCTTGCTTCAGCCAGCCCAAGCTAGAGCTTTATGGTTTGTATAGGGCCTTGCAAGTACTATGCATGTACCTCCTTGGCATTAGGAATCTGATTATTGAAGTCAACGTGCACTACATCAAAGGTATGCTACAGAACCCCAACATACAACCTTCCACTAGCATGAACTGATGGATTATGAGCATCCTTATGTTTCATTTTGAACTCATGCATGTTAAAGGAACCTTCCATGGACCCAATGGACTCTCACAACAACCATTACAGCCTACCAACCCTCTGCCAGATGATAGCAACAACAATGTCTTCAAAGATTGGATTGATCATATGCATGGCTTCATGCACCAGCTTCAGTTACCCACTGCCCTTGCCCATTCCATGTCTACCACCCCTTGTTTGCCCCCATTTGCCCATTACTTCCCAACTCTAACAACATTTGTTAATGACATTGTTCCCCTTAACAAAGTATTGACTCCAGCAGTTACTGACCCCCTTTCTTACAATAACATCTCTTGTTCCCCCAAGGCCCTTGCCAGTGACAAAAGAGTCCAGCTCATTAAGCATTGGCTTATCAACTTTGAACAACCACCAAGCCTTAATGACAAAGCTTTTGCCACCTTTCTTCATTATGCCAGTGGCTTCTTCCTTGCTAACAGTAAAATCTGGCATTGTAACAGTGAACACAAGCTCTTCATACTGGCCAACTCTTTGTATCCTACAGGCTATGCATGACAATCTTGGACATCACAGTCTATTTGCTACAAGAGCCACCTGTTGGAACACTTTTGGTGGCCACAGGTAGCAGCCAATATCATTTGGTACATTTGTTTGTGCTATATCTTCCAAGTACACCAAACAACCAAAGTCCTCACACTGCCTACCATTGTTACACCTGCCACTCTCTTTAGCAAAATCTATATCAACACAATATTCATGCTGCCTTACAACAAGTTCAAGTACATTATCCAAGGATGCTGTTTGTTAATCCATTATCCCAAATTCCACATGCTTGCTAGGGAAAATACTGACACCATTGCCAAGTGGCTCTTTGAAGACATCATCTGCCATTGGGGAGCCCTTAACAAAATTGTTACCAATAATGGCACTCCCATCATTAAAGCTGTCGCCTACCTTGCTAAGAAGTACCACTTGAGCCACATTTGCTTTTCCAGTTACAACAAATGCTAATGGTATTGCTGAGCAACCACACTTCAACATTAGACAAGCACTCTTCAAAGCCGTTAACAGTGACAAGTCCAAGTGGAGCACAGCTGCTTACTCTGTCTTCTGGTAAGAACACATTACCATTTGTTGATGCATGGGCTGTTCCCTATACTATGTAGCTACTAGTACTCATCCATTATTCCTTACATTGTAGAAGTGACCTACCTCCAGCCACCACCCAATTCCTTATTAACAACTACCAACCTCATTTCCCGACATGCTATTGATCTCCAACAATGACAAGCTGACCTTGACCATTTACATGACATTGCCCACCATTTAGCCACTATTTGTTTCCAACAAGAACATGCCACTATGATTTAGATTACAACTTCAAGCAAGGAGACCTAGTATTGATGAGGAACACATGGATAGAAGTCACTCATAACGACAAGAAAATGCAACCCCAATATCTAGGACTGCTAGTGGCAATATCCTGTAACCAAGGAGGTGCTTATATCATATGCAAACTAGATGGATCTGTACTCCACCAACTGGTAGCAGCCTTTCATTTGGTTTCTTACCTTGCCCATGAATGCATCCTTATCCCTACTGACACATCTGATATTGACACCAACCATTTAAGGATTTTGGAAGAAACTGACCTACTAGATGATGAAGACACTCTTGATAGTTGTGAAGAAGACAGTTTTGATGAAGACTAAAAAGACACTGCTTTGCAGGATCTAAACAGTCCATTGTTAAACTAAAAAACATTAACAGCTTTTGATAAGCCCCTTTCTTTAATGCTTTGTTTATACTTGCACTTTTTCTTACATTCTTTCTTGCTGCCACAGACATTCTACCTATGCTACTACCAACCATTTATCATTTATTGTTGAGCCTTTATCTTTTCCTGATTTGTCACCACCCATCCCCCCAAACCTTTTTTTAAGACGCAGTCATTAAGCGACCTTGTGCAAGCACCATTATGATTTACTGAGCATTTACTTGTTTTGTTTTTCTCTTTTGTTTTGTTTATTCATTTCATTTTTGGTTTATTCATTCACACTTTCTTGGACCATTATCATAGCAGCCAAACCAAACTTGACTCAAAATGCATATATTACAAGACCTCTTAAGGGGGTCAGTCTGCAACAAGTATTCAAAAAACTAAATAAAAGATTTTTTTAGGTGCAGGAGAGGCAAAATCATCATCCAAAGACAGCTCCCCATTCTAGAACTCTCCCCAGTGCTCTTCCATCACCCCTACCTTAGCCTGCCAAGCAATAAAGGCATTGCAGTTGTCTTGGTACTGCAGTAGGGTGTGCTCCACCCTCCTCAGCAGACTAGACTGGGCCCACGCTGCCTGCAGATTGTTCTCTGCTGCCATTAACTCCATGTGCATCAAACAACAGATCTCTGCTGCCCTCACTTAGTAATTCTCAAGGTTGCCCCACAGATCAAACAGTAAAGAGGTGGGGAGGTCCTTGCCCAGCCACTGAATTTTGTCCTCCTCAACTGTTGTGCAAGGAGGAGTCCCAAAGCCTGCCAAATAGTAAATTTCATTAGTGTTACCAATTCACTGCTAAGAAAAGAAACTTACCAATCCCCTTGTTTCCCCTTTGCCCATTTCATTGCTCATCTCTACCTTGGTAGTTTTCTGCTCCACTGACCTGCTAAAAAGGATGACTGTTAGTTCAATCTCAGAAATATGCACTGACCACTTACTGGCTTCCACTTGGCCCTGCTACCTGCCCCATCTCTATTAGTACCACATTCCTGCCCAAACTCCTCTTGATGGCATTCACCACTGCTGCCCTCTCCTCAGTAGGAGTTGCCTTCCTTGGACTCTATCTGGCACTATTTGGCCCCCTTTGCAGGTGTTGATACCTCTTTTTCCCCACTTGAATCCACTACCAACTAACTCCTGGGGACTCCACTCCTTACTGCCTCTTTTCCCTTGTCCATCCCCTCTGCTACCATCTCCTCCTGCCTTGTTGGCAGAAGAAGTATTGCCTTCTTAACAGTGGGTGTTCCACCACCTGCTGCTATCTCCCACTGCCCTCCCAAGTACCTCCTAGCAGCCTTAACCAAGGCTGTGTCCTCCACCTTCTTTTCCTTGTGCCCCCTATGTTGACCCCGTGACAATTAGCCATGGGCAGAGCATCCCTTGCTTGCCTTGTTACATCAATAGTAGGGAAAATTGCCAGTAAGATACCAGCACCCCTCTGGGTTGTTAACAGCCCAGCAGCCATTGCACTATCATTAACATTAGCAAATGCAGCCATTATAAATGTGTTACTACTCACTGCACTGACTCTCTCACAGAAGGCCACCCTAGCAGCTGGAGCTGCTAGCCTCCTCTTCTTCTTCCCGACTCTTTCTCCTGCACCAGCACCTGTATCCAGCACTGTTGAGGGAAGGTGCTTCCTCAACAGCTTCTTCAGCTTCCAGTTGTTAAATGATATAGGAGGCACAAACTTCAAACAACAACTGTCAAGCTAACAAAACTGTTGAAGGCAGAAGAAACCTACCTTGTTGTCACTCTCATTGCTAGGCACCTCTGCCTTCCCCTTCCCCTTCCTTGTTTTTGGAGTCTGTGCAAGCATTAGCATTTGGACCATTACTATACTGCCTGTGTGGGAACATACCGGTACTTTGTCCTTATCCTCATCCTTGCAAGCACTCTCCTTGCCTTTCAGCAACTTCTGCTAACAATTGTTTGTTAATATCTGGCTGATAAGCAACTGTTAAAACTTACCTTTGGAATTGTCATTGCCCTCATTTTGGTCTCATGTCTTGGAGTCTGAGGAGCTCTTGGCAGCACAGATGACTCTGCTCCTACGCTACTGGCAGCTCCTCCCTGCTGACTCAATCCTTCTCTGCAGTCCTCCCTTGTCCTCCTGCCAGCCAAAGCAAGCAGATCCTTAATAGGGTGCTGAAAGAAGAATTGGTCATCATAAGAAAGTTCTTTAAAAAGCTAAAAGGAAACTTAATGACATTGCTAAGCTCTTAATGATAGCATTAGCGCTTACCACCATTGGCACCACAGTCACATCCTCTACCTCCATCTCTCCCACAGGCATGCCCCCTTAATGCAGCTGTTAGCATACCAAAAGCACTGTTAACAAATGCAAAAACTTACAAAGTGCCTGTTAAAGGGCCTCATCCAGGCCTCCTCCCTGTACTGGGCATATAATGTCTGTCACTCCTCCCCAACTGCCTCTTGCTTGGGCCACATGACCCTGCTCCCACCAGCCAACTCAAACCAGTGGAGGTACATTGACAGGATTGATATAACCCCAGCCTGAGGGTTTGTCAGCAACAAGGTGCACCCCATTGCTAAGACTTTGGGTGCTTTTTCCCAGAAGTCCTGTGCGGCCGCCAAGCATGCAAATGTCATCAGATAATTAAAAAAGTTGGGATTCAACATTGGAAGTGATGAAATAATGAAGTCCAAAAAGTTACTGGGATTCTTTTGTAGTCTTTTGGTATGGCGCACAGACCAGCCCCCCTGCACAGACCATGGTTAACAATCATGAGACTTTGAGGATTTTTGTTCTGACTGGGGACAGTCAGTTTTTCAGTCAAGGGGAGATGATACAACCCAGTCAGCACTGACCACCCAATAACAATAAAATCAAGATAGCTAACAATGCTGACTGACCCAACCTTATCTAATCTAATTGGACAAACCAAGTGACATGAACACATGACTGCTATCGAATTTCCCTTAACAACAACAACTGTTACCAACAATTGCCTTAACAACTGTGTAAACTTTGGACAATCCAGCCTTCCACAGCCCCCACACAGTGACTGACAATCAATCATACCCACAGCACCAGTCAATGGCCTACCAATTGTTTCTTCATTTTCTTTCTTTTTCATATTACTAGCAATTTTCTTATTCAATAGCAGCCTCCATCATACATTATCACATGCAACCGCTATGCTTACTATTACTTACCAGTTTCCCCTTTTTGCTACCCTTACATACCTATAAATACTGCCCTGTCAGTAGCCAACATCATAACCAAATTGTACCAGAGTCTAGTCCCTGCTTCAGACTATGCTTCAGATCTCTTTCCACCCTTGCTTTGCTAATGGCTGATTTGGGTTTACCCAGTCCAGTCTCCTTTGCTCTCTCCCTCATCCTTAGGCTTAACAGCATTGTTAAGCCTAACTCTCATTTGTCTTCATTAAGTGCCATACAGGCACCCTAGTTTTGACCTTGTTAACACTAGCACCATGGCTAGCAACTTGTATATTTTTGTTAAACTTGTCCTCTACTCCTTAATGAGTGTAATATAACTAATAGAAGCAATGGTGATGTGACATGCATTGAACTCAGCATTGTACATGAAAGATCAATGGATCGTTACCACTTTCAAAGAGGCAACTATGCAATTTCCGGAGCGCGGCGAGCATTTGATTGACCCGTCACTGCAGGGATTGGGAGATTTTTCGGGAAGAAAAACCCATTAGAAAG